>SEYY01018522.1:20000-22500 GCA_009176605.1 Armadillidium nasatum | reverse complement strand
AGAAATGAAAGAATAAGGGAGATGTGTAAATGGAAGAAGGGTGTAATTGATAGAGAGGAGGAGGTTGTGCTAAAATGGTTTGGACATATGTGAAGAATGAAAGAGAACAGAATGGCTGGCAAGGCAAGTAGATCTGATGTAGATAGGGGAAGGGTAGGGGGAGGGGAAGGCCGAAGTGGAGATGGATGGATGGAGTGAGAGTGATTTTGATGGAAGGAATTTGAGTTTAGACGAGGGTAGAAGATTTGTGGAGACAGAGATGGAGGGAGGTGGTGAAAGCGTTGAAAGGTAAGAATAGTTATGTTTGTAAGGGAATTGTGGCGGGCACCACCTCACGAAAGTGGGAAAGGTGATAGATAATATATATATATATATATATATATATATATATATATATATATATATATATATATATATATATATATATATATATATATTATATATAAATTTATATATATTATATATATATTTATATTTTTTTTTTTTTTTTTTATGTCTCCTCCGGTGGGCAAAGGCCCAAGGCCTACCAATATCCACCGGAGTTGGGAAGCAATCGGTTCGGGGTCGCTAATATATTATATATATATAATATATATATATATATATATATATATATATATATATATATATATATATATATATATATATATATATATATATATATATATATATATATATATATATATATATATATATATATATATATATATATATATATATATATATATATATATATATATATATATATATATATATATATATATATATATATATATATATATATATATATATATATATATAACAAAAAAAAAAAAAAAAAAAATTCGCATCCGCATCCGCATCCTCATCAAAATTAACATCCGCATCCGCATCCGCATCCTCATTAAAATTAACATCCGCATCCGCATCCGAACGTTCGAAAATTCAAAATCCGCATCCGCATCCGCATCCGCACTTTCGAAAATTCAACATCCGCATCCGCATCCGCATCCGCATCCGCATCCGCATCCGCATCCGCAAATTGGAAAATATGACATCCAATCCAGCACTAATATATATATACATATATATATCTTAACACCATATCCTGATGACTTCAGAAATTTTCTTCAAATATCTTCAGCTTACAGGGAATGAAAAAACAATAGTAGAGGAGGTTCCCAGCTCCTCGCAACCACGCTCAAAGATTTTACTCCTTTTGATCAACCAGTAACGAGATATCGTAACTCTCTGCCTAGAATATAAAATTAAATTTTAGGTTCTATATTTTTTAAAAACACCTTATTCCTAACTAGGTGTTTTAACTTTACATATTGGGTAAGAACAAATTGTTAAGTTCTGTTTCTCCTCCAGAAATTATCATTAAATTTTCCGTCCTTCTTCTTTAATAAATTAAAATTTTAATTTTGTTTCGATTTCGTAAAATTTGCAATTTCATTCAGCTCATAGTTCATCTATATTTTTATAAATATGCCAAAAATTCTTTCATTATAAACCAAGAAACTCTCGCGACTCAGCTCTTATACCTTTTAGCCCTTTTCTACTAAATAATATATATTTTTATATATTTTACAAACTAACTTTCCTCCAAAGCTAATATCAGTTTCAAATAATGATCCATTTTTCCTTATACAAAGTTATTAATTGTAAGGTGTCTAAATTCCTAATCAACTATTTCGGCACTCTGTTGAAGACAATTAAAGGAGAAGAAATGCAAAATACATCTTATTCTTTGGTGAAAAGAATGCAGTTTCATAGTTTAGGACATTTATCCAAACACAATTTAAATTTTTTTTTTTTTTTTCATATAAAAGTTCTTTTATTTCAGAAATTCATCGATATCTTCGTGTAATCAGATTTCAATAAAAAATTTACTTATTTCATATCCAAAATAACAAAATAATCATACCTCTTACGATAGCTTTATTTTTTCTATTTATTTCTCTTCACAAAATTTCTTCTACATATTTTTAATTGTAATTAATTTAACAAGTACGAAACAGGACACAAGTACGATATATATATATATATATATATATATATATATATATATATATATATATATATATATATATATATATATATATATATATATATATATATATATATATATATATATATAGAGAGAGAGAGAGAGAGAGAGAGAGAGAGAGAGAGAGAGAGAGAGAGAGAGAGAGAGAGACTAGCATGGAAAATCATAGCTCCAAGAAGCATGATCTGTTTAAGAGCTCTGAGAGAAAATGTTAAGAGATTCGATAGAAGGCGTGCTAAAAGTCCCACTGAAAGGGTGAAGACCTTACCCACAAATTTATATTAAACTCAAGAAATACTGAAACTAACTAGTAGAAAATCAGGATCTTTTAGAAAGCTCGGAGAGAGGGACTTTTAATAGCAAGTGGAGAAAGCTGCTGGGCCCACAGACAGGGTGTTAACCCTTACTGGAGAATATATAATATATATATATATATATATATATATATATATATATATATATATATAT
>SEYY01018522.1:15000-17500 GCA_009176605.1 Armadillidium nasatum | reverse complement strand
AATGTCAGAGCCTTGACTAAACAACCTCTCCACGGCCGCTGAGCTGGGTAATGGGGTATTATACTTCATAAACAAGTCCACCCAGACCTCTTGGTATTCACACGGAAAAAGGTTCCTAGTGAGAGGGGTATTGTGGTGAACATTTACTGCATCCCAGCTATCCAAGGTTTGCCGCAACTTCTCCTCCAGAGGTGTCTGCTGGATATATGGGGCCTTCAGTTTCTGAAATATTTAGAAATGGTATCAAGAACTCAAATCTTTTTAAGTTTCATTTGAACATTATGTCAGTATTATGTATATATATATATATATATATATATATATATATATATATATATATATATATATATATATATATATATATATATATATATATATATATATATATATATATATATATATATATATATATATATATATATATATATATATATATATATATATATATATATATATATATATATATATATATATATATATATATATATATATATATATATATATATATATATATATATATATATATATATATATATATATATATATATATATATATATATATATATATATATATATATATATATATATATATATATATATATATATATATATATATATATATATATATATAGTACAAGAGATGCTTAAAGTTTGTTCTAAATTATAAAAATAGCTCACCTTAAATGGGTCCATTTCAGATTCAGTCCCATCACCTTCAGTGCCTTGATGTGGAGGAGTAAAATTCGATTGCAATATTACACTTTATTTCCTCCAATATCCTCGTCTTGACAGCTGGATACTTCCCCTCATTTAACCTATGTACCACTCCGAGTTTGAAGTGAGGGTGCAGAGCTGTTGCCATAAGCAAATCACAATCATCAAAAATCCTGCTGAACCTCGGTTCAAATACCTTTTCTTTCCCTTTGTTTGGCTTTGGCTGCTTTAGTAAGTAGTTGACTAAGTTTTTGGCATAGTTAAATTTTTTCACCTCTCGTTGCAATTCCACGAGTTTGTCCTTGAGGAGGAAGAGGTTAGGCAATAGAACCCCGCGTACGCATTCTTCTCATCCTGCAACATATGCAGCCTAACAGCAATAGGCGTCATTATTTCGATGTACTCGGCAATTACCTCCTTGTCAGTTTTATTAAATATTGGAAGACAAGGCTTTTGTTCCATACAAATGCTGTTGATTTGTGCCATGCTACCATCAAGGTTCTTAAGCAGGTCTTTCATAGAATCGTATAGGGAGTTCCAGCGAGTAACACTTGGTGTTATAAACTTTGTTCCCAACTCCTTCTTGATTCTCGCAGCAGTTGTAGTTTTCCTATTTTGAGCATTCCACAATGCCTGTGCTTTGGCAAGTGTCTTATTAAATGGATCCTTGGCTTAAAATGAAACACTTACTTGTAAAGCAACTCAAGAGCTCTTTTCTGTTTGAATATATTAGACATAGACTGGAGAATGGTGGTCTGACGCTTTTTGCTAGATGTCTCATTGTCTGTTGAGCAGCTGCGACCCCGCCTTTGACCCTCCTTCAATTGCAGCACAAAGTTCCTTGTGCAAATAACGATGTTTCTAAATAAAGTTACAAAACTAAATTCACTAGTCATGTAAATAAAATATGTGAAATATTTAATGGTTGAATTTTAAAATTAAAAAGAAATTAAATTCAAATAAAAAGTATCGGTGAAAGTTACTTCCAAACAAGTAGTGCGATTTCAAGCTATGTGTTGATTTAGAGTCAAAGCTCAAGGTTTTTTTTACATTGGGAGCATTCAATCTTTCCCTTGCACAAGACTCTATTGCCCTCAGTATACTCCTTCTTGGTCTTGACAGACCCATAGTACTTGATAAGATGGGGCCATGGGTGCTCCATGTCATCTTGGCTGCTTTTTTCATGGGAAGTACCAGCAGCATCACACTCAATTTCAGGAGTTGTACTTTGACGACTTTCACGGTTTGCAATTCTTTTTCCCGTTAAGTACTTATCCATATCTGTTTTATTCCAATTTAAACACAAAAATACTAAAAAGGTATAATCGCTAATCACAAGTAATCAGTAAACTTAGTATATTGGCAATATAATATAATAATAATATATAATAATAATAATAATAATAATAATAATAATAATAATAATAATAATAATATAATAATAATAATAATAATAATATATATATAATATTATTATATATATATATATATATATATATATATATATATATATATATATATATATATATATATATATATATATATATATATATATATATATATATATATATATATATATATATATATATATATATATATATATATATATATATATATATATATATATATATATATATATATATATATATATATATATATATATATATATATATATATATATATATATATATATATATATATATATATATATATATATAAATCAGCAACGAAAAACCTATAGTGAAATTGCCTATTAATTAATAAACTTTCTAATAAACCAATAAAC
>SEYY01018522.1:0-12500 GCA_009176605.1 Armadillidium nasatum | reverse complement strand
TATATATATATATATATATATATATATATATATATATTACTTCTGGCAGACAAAATCCAAAGGCCTTCTAGAATTTCCACCAGAGTTAGGGAAGAAAATAAGAAAGTATAAATCAAATTAAAGGCCTACATATCCTGATACATGGCATTTAAAGATGTATAGGTCATAGGAAGTTAGTAAAATACATGAAGGGAGTGCGTTCCAGACTTTATAAGTAGAGTACATGTAAGATTGAACATACAGTTAAGTCTGGAAGTCAGAAAGTTGGATTTAGAAAGGATGAGACTGTGCAGAAAGGTTTGTTCGCATGAGTCCTTCTCAATGGAGGAGATAAGCGGTCCATTGTAATAGCTATTGTATAGAGAGAGTGACTCAACAATTCGATGAGCAAAAAGAGACTGGAGAGAATTAGTAATAGCAGAAAAACTGATAAGATGAAAAGCCCTAGTCTTCACCTTTTCATGAAGAGATGCATGAGTAGAACCACCCCAGTTTTGTGATACATACTCTATATTGGATGAGTGGATATATAAATATATATATATATATATATATATATATATATATATATATATATATATATATATATATATATATATATATATATATATATATATATATATATATATATATATATAATAAAAATAAAAGCAAAAATTAAAAACTTATTTATAGAAATTAATAGAGTTCGTTTATTCTTATATTTTTATAACGCTACATTAAGAATTGCATCAGGAAAGAAAAAACTTAACCTTATGCGAAATTAAGGGGAAAAACATTTAGACTGAACTTTTACTCTTGTTTTTAATATTAATTAAATAGAAATGGTTTTGTTCATTCAAAAAAAAAATGGAATGAAATCTGATGAAGAGATTGCTGGAGGAGTTAAGGCATTCTTATCGGACAGGAACTATAGTAAAGAAATTCTGAACACCTAAATTCTTAGAAGCTTGTTTAGAAAGAGAAGTACTGTGACCTTTCCAAGAAAGATCACGAGAAACAGAAACGCCAATAATATTAAGGAAAGATGAAGGTTTGAGTAATATGTTTTTGAAGAAGATATCATAGTTGTGTGGAAGGTTGTATCGAGTAGAGAGATGGAGGTATTTAGTTTGGAGACGTTGAAAAGGAACATGTTTTCCCTGCCTTAATTTGAAATGCGAGAAAGATCAGAGGTCAGTAGCTCCAAGGAGACCTTCCTTGAGTCTATTAACTGCTGTTGGAACGGGAGCTTTTCTAATGGAAAGGAATAATGAAGAGTGGATCATCGGGAATGGATAAGAAATGAAGTAGCAGAGAGAAGGTCATTAAGGAAAAGCAGAAAAAGTGTAGGTAATAAGACAGATCCTTGAGGAACACCACTATTAAAAGATTTAAAGGAATAACGGTGGCCGTCTACAACAGCCGCTATAAAACGACCAGATAGAAAATCAGAGAGAAGGCCTCAGAGAGAAGGATAGATTCCGAAAGAGGATTCTTTGGAAATCAAAGATAAGTGCCAAACTTTTTCGAAAGTTTTCAATATGTGCTGCGCGACAGCAAAAGATTTACTGAAATGTCTAAGAGCGTAGAACCAATGATCAGAGAGAAAGGAAAGAAGATCATCAGTAGAGCGTTCTTTTACGAAAGCCATACTGATGATAAAAGAAAAGATTAGAAGAACTGAGATGTCTCCAAATCTTCCTGTTAAGGATAGATTCGAAAACTTTAGAAAGAACGGATATTAAAGAAATGGAACGGTAGTTAAAGAATTGAGAGGGGTTCCCCTTTTTCGGCACAGGTTAAATGATCTCACGTTTCCAGGGAAAAGGGAAGGTTGAAGTAGAAAGACAAAGACGAAATAGTATACCAAGGCAGGGTGGAACCTCGAAGGCATAAGTTTTGGAAACCATAGGAGAAATACCATCAGGACATTATGTCTTCATAGTGTTAAGCTCAGAGAGAGCAGAAAATACGTCTTTAGAAGAAATTACAATTTTAGGCATATATGAGTTGGAGAGGGTTGAAGATGGAGGAACAGCTCCAGAATCGTCTAAGATGAAGTTAGAGGCAAAAATTTGAGCAAAGAGTTCACCTTTAGAGGAAGGCAAAACGGCAGTTGTACCGTTAGAAGATACCCTAGAAGGTAAATAGGAAGAAACAAAGTTGGTGTTGACAATTTTTGCAAAATGACAGAAAGAATATTGCACTTTAAACTGAGAAATGGATTTTTGGCGTTACTTAGAGTAGATTTTGAACTGTTCAGGATGAAATATGCGTTTCTGGAGTTTGAAGACAAAGGTAGTCCCTAAAAGCAGCATCCCTGCGGCGGATAGCTCGAAAACAATTAGAGTTAAACCAATGTTTGTTATTTTTGAAAGAAGGGAAAGAATATGGAATGTGCGCCTCCATGCCAGAGAGAATCACCTCGGTTATGCGCTCTGCACACTCAGAGGGACCGCTCTCACGGAAACAGTAATCAGAAAAGTACCACCGCAAGTCAGACTAGTTAGTGGAACCAGAATGCGAGAAACGTCTCCTCGTCGAAGGAAAGAGTTTAACGGTGTAAGGAGAATGATAAGAAGTTAGAAAAGTTTCGAGTATGTGGAGTTTATCACTAATGCGGTCAGGGATACGGGTAGGGAGATGCACCAAATGCTCAAGATAATTCTGTCTAGAAAAGTGGTAGGCGAGTTCACCAGCAGGATCATGAGAACTAGAAGAAGGCCATTGGCAGTGATGAACATTGAAATCACCTGGAATGGTGATTTCGGAGAAAGGGGAAGAAGAAAGAATGTGTTCTATTTTGGAGTTAAGATAGTCATAGAATTTTTTATATCATGCAGAGGTAGGAGATAAGTAGACAAAACAATGAATTTAGTTGTAGAGTTAGAAGAAAGTTTAAGCCATAAAGTAGAGAATTCAGAAGACTCCAAATTAGAGACACGAGAACAAACAATATTGTTGCGTACATATGCGCAACGTCCGCCTTTAGCTGAAAATTGAGGATGGAGACATTAGGAGGAAATGGAGTAGAGTTTGCTGCCAAAGCACTCAAACCCCTGAGCTTCATATAAGAACAAGAAATGAGATCTAGAAAAAGAGAGGTGTTGTTCGACAAAGTGGAAATTTGACAAGAGACCGCGAATGTTGCAGAAATTAATTAAAAAAGAAGACAGTGAACCAGGGCAAGTCTGCAAAGGTCCTGGTGGCATCAACCCCATCACAGGAGGCCAAGAACTCCAATGTGGTGATGGGGGAAGGAGTAGATAAGGGGTATTCTTTAGATGAAATCCCTCCAAGCATCTCCAAGGCAGCTTTATGTTTCACCATTTTGAAGTAAGCTCTTGTAAATTTGTGGGAACATGTGAAGGAAGTGGGGATGGTGAAGTGTGGGAGCATAGGCACTTCAGTATGAGACGAGGGTACACTTGAGACCCTCTGAGAAGGTGAAGCGCGAAAAGAAACGAACCAAAGGGCAACGGAGTGGAGTGAAACGGAATGGACTAGACCACCCTATCACCCAGGAGTTTAAGCCCAGTTGGGGGTACTTTCATCGCTTTGGACTGCTCTACGTCCTCCCATATATATATATATATATATATATATATATATATATATATATATATATATATATATATATATATATATATATATATATATATATATATATATATATATATATATATATATATATATATATATATATATAGATTGATAGATAGATAGATAGATAGATAGATAGATAGATAGATAGATAGATAGATAGATAGATAGATAGATAGATAGATAGATAGATAGATAGATAGATAGATAGATAGATAGATAGATAGATAAAAAGATATACCTCTGGCCTTTGCTCACCAGAGGATATATATATATATATATATATATATATATATATATATATATTATTATATATATTATATATATATATATATATATATATATTATTATTATTATTATTATTATTATTATTATTATTATTATTTTTTTATTTTATCTCTCTGGTGAGAAAAGGCCAGAGGTGTACCGATTTCCACCAGAGTTGGGGAAATACCGGAAATCTGGTCGTTAATGGCTGACATGTCACGATACACGGCGATTAAAAGTGTACAATTCAAAAGAAGTTGGGGAAAACAGATAAAGGAAGTATGTTCCAGAATGTACCAGCATATCGGCTAAGTGTGGTGTCGGAAAGTTAGACACAAAAAGGATGAGATAGTCTGGAAAGTTGTGTCGCACTAGGTACGTGAAGAGAAGATCAGAAGAGCAGTGTTCATTGTAATAGCTACAGTATTGAGATGAGATGAGAGAAGACAATGCAACAATTCAAGGGGCAGAAAGAGATTGGAGAGAGTTAGAAAGAACAAAAAATAGTATATTAGAAGAAAATCACTACACTCTTTCTCCTTTTCAAGAAGAGCTGTATTCGTGAAATTCCCCAGATGTGTGAGACTTACTCCATACAGGGAAGAACAATACCAATGTAAAGAACAAGCAACTGGGAATGACTTAAAAAAAATCACAAAGGAGCCTCAGGACACTCAATCCCTTAGAAGCTTGTTTAGAAAGAGAAGTATTACGATCTTTCATAGAAAGATCACGAGAAAAAGACACACTGGTAATATTGAGGACAGAATGAAAGAAGTAATGAAGGGTGGAGTCATAAGCATAGAAGTGGATAAGTGACGAAGTAATTGAGAGAAGTTCATTAAGGGAAAGTAGAAAAAGAGTTTGGGATAGGACAGATCCCTTAGAAACACCACTATTTATAAATTAAAAGGAAGAATGGTGGCCGTCTTCAACAGCTGCTATAGAACAACTGGAGAGGAAATCAATGAAAAGGTCACATAGAGAAGGATAGATTCCGAAAAGAGGGAATGTATAGAAATCAAAGCTTTGTGTCAGACTCTCTATCGAAAACTTCCGATATGGCTAGCGCCACAGCGAAAAATTCCCCAAAACACTGAGGGCGGAGGACCAGAAGTCAGAAAGAAAGGGAAATCACCAGTAGAGTGTTTTTTTACGAAAACCATACTGGCAATCAGGATATAAGATTAGAAGTATTGAGATGTTTCCAAATCTTTCTCTTAAGGATAGATTCGAAAACTTGAGAAAGAATGAAGGTCAAAGAAATAGGACGATAGTTAGAGAGTTGAGATAGGTCCTCCTTCTTCGTCACAGGCTGAATGATGAGTGCACGTTTCCATCGAGAAGAGAGAAGGTCGAAGTAGAGAGACAGAGACAAAATAGTTTACCGAGGCAGGGTGCAAGGTCAGAAACACAAGTTTTGAGTTCCACAGGAGAAATAATATCAGGACCATACGCCTTCTTTCTGTTAAGGTCAGAGAGAACAGAAATGACGTCTTTAGAAGAGATTACAATATTAGGCATAAATGAGTGGAAGAAGGTAGAAAGAGGAGGAATAGCTCTGGAATCGTCTGAGGTTGAATTAAAGGCAAATGTTTGAGCAAAGTGTTCGGCTTTAGTAGAAGGTAAAAGGACAGCTGTGTCATCAGAAGACACTAGAGAAGGGATTTTTTTCAAAATGCCAAAAACAGCGAGAGGAAGAGGAACAAGAAAAATTATTTCATTTACGGCGGAGAAAAGAGTTGTTGGTGTCTCGAGAAATATATTTTTCACGATTCCGGGATAAAATATAAATTTAATGAGGTTCTAGAGATTGAGGGCGGTGGTAATCCCTAAATGCATCATCCCTGCTGCGGATATCATGAGAAAAATTAGAGTTGAACCAAGGTTTGTTAGTTTTAGTAGAAGAGAAAGAATATGGAATGTACGCCTCCATGCCAGAGTAAATCACCTCGGTTATGCGTTCGGCATATTACGAGAGATACTTCAACGGAAATATTAATCGTTACATGGGATATCAGAAAAATACAACCGCTAGTCAGATCAGTCATTAGCACCGAAGTGCCAGAAACGTCTCCTCGCCGAATACGAGGGTCATTCTTGTAGAAGACTTGAAGAAGCAGAACAATAAACGAAGATAAGAAGGTGATCAGATGAAAAAGCATATGGGAAAATATTAAGAAAATATCAAATATGTTGAGTTCATCGTCAGGACAGTTAGGGATACGGTTAGGGATTTGCACAAACTGCTCAAGCTTGTTCTTTATAGTAAAGTTGTAGGCGGGTTCACAAGCAGGATCATGAGAACTAGATGAATGCCTTTGACGGTGGTGAACATTGAAATCATCTAAAATGTTGATTTCGGAGAAAGGAGAAGAAGAAAGAATGTGCTCCAATTTCGAGTGTAAATAGGCGAAGAATTTTTTATAGTCAGTAGAATTAGGAGGTAAATAGACATAACAAATAAATTTAGTAATAGAATTGTAAGAGTACTTAAGCCATGAAATAGAGAATTCAGAAAACTCCAAATTAGACAAACGAGAACAAACAACATCGTTGCGCATATATGGGCAACATTCGCCTTTGGCTGAAAATTGAGAATAAAGACAGTAGGAGGTAACAGAACAAGGTTTGCAATCATCTCACCCAAGCACCTGAGTTTCAATTAAGAACAAGAGATGAGGTTTAGAAGAAGAGAGATGGTGATCGACAAACTGGAGATTAGACAAAAGATCTTGAATGTTGCAGAAATTAGTTTATTAGAAGAAAAGTAGAAAAACGGTATAAGAAGATGGAATATAAAATAAATGAATATTATAAAACAATAATATATATATATATATATATATATATATATATATATATATATATATATATATTATATATATAATATATATATATATATATATATATATATATATATATATATATTATATTTTATAAAATCAAATTTGAATCCTATTAATTTATATGAAAAGTGAAAAACCGGAATATCTGGTTAACGACTTGGAATAATCGACCCTTTCTTTCTTGATGAATGTATTCTCCGATGCTTTGGTCCTAAATCAGCGGCTTTTCCAATCTCTTAATTCTCTCCAACCTGTATTAACTCGTAGGCATTATCTAGCATATTACTTAATTACATTATTGCGAAAGTACTATATATATATATATATATATATATATATATATATATATATATATATATATATATATATATATATATATATATATATATATATATATATATATATATATATATATATATATATATATATATATATATATATATATATATATATATATATATATATATATATATATATATATATATATATATATATATATATATATATATATATATATATATATATATATATAATATATATATATATATATATATATATATATATATATATATATATATATATATATATATATATATATATATATATATATATATATATATATATATATATATATATATATATATATATATATATATATATATATATATATATATATATATATATATATATATTATATATATATATATATATATATATATATATATATATATATATATATATATATATATATATATATATATATATATATATATATATATATATATATATATATATATATATATATATATATATATATATATATATATATATATATATATATATATATATATATATATATATATATATATATATATATATATATATATATATATATATATATATATATATATATATATATATATATATATATATATATATATATATATATATATATATATATATATATATATATATATATATATATATATATATATATATATATATATATATATATATATATATATATATATATATATATATATATATATATATATATATATATATATATATATATATATATATATATATATATATATATATATATATATATATATATATATATATATATATATATATTGCAGATGCATGCCATTGCTGTAGTCTTTCTTACAGGAATAACTTTCACCTTGGCTGCCTCAAATTACAAGTTTCATTTGGCAAGTTCTTGAGTATGCAATGAATAAGATGACCTGTGACCTAAGTTGTAAAATATAATATATTTTTTTTATTTTATTTATTTTAGGATTCTCCGAATTATGAATTTGGATATCAAGTTTTTGATGCTGTTAAAGGACAAGATTTTGGCCACTCAGAGGAGAGAAGATTATCTCGTACAGACGGTGTTTATTACGTGTTGCTGCCTGATGGTCGAAAGCAAACAGTGAGGTATTATGCCGACGAAAATGGTTATTTTCCTGTAGTAACTTATGAACAAGCGTCGATCGGAAATACTCTAGATCCAAATTTAATATTTAATCCTGAGAGGAATATATTTCGGGAACATAGGAGTGAAAACGAGTATTCAAATCCAGAAGTTATTAACCAAAATGATATGAAAAGACCTGGATATGATTACACTACTTTTAAAAGTGTTTTTCCTTCGGATAATGATGTTAGTATCTCGACAAGTAATTTTGATTTTCACAAAAACAGAAAAATTGACTTTGTCGGTAATGATGTAAATACCAATAAGAATTCGAATAGTTTTAGTAATTTACCTATAAAGCTACCAGTAGCTTTCACGAAATTTACTATGAATAAGTTAAATACAAATAATAAGCGTTTAAATATTAATCACGAAGATTTCAATTCATTTACTGAACCAGATCTTAAAGACAGTTTAGAAAGCGATTTCAATGGTTTCGCGAAGCCAGTAAAATCAATAGACTTTCCAATTGAAGTAACTTATAACCCTAATTTAGAGATATCTAATGCAGCGTACAAAGAGGACAATCTATTTGTAAATCAACTTAAACACGGACTAATAACAATAAAAGAGTCAGGAAAACTTAACGAGAATGAAATGTTAAACCCAGCTGATCTCTTTACTACTATATATATACCAAATAATAAGAATAGTGTTTCTGGGTTTTTTAAACCATTAACCAATGATATTCAAATCACAAATTTGTTTTCAAGAAAATTTATCTCTCCAAAGTTTAAAGAAATAAATACAGCTGACAACACAGGTCCTCACGAAAAGAGACCTGAAGATTCTGTTGTGCCTGCATTTGTCCCAGTTCCATATCCTGTAGAAGATGTAGAGAGACCAGAAAAAAATTCTACTCAATATGACGACGAAACTGACGACGTAAATTCTAATAATTTATCAGATTACTGGGATGAAGATTACTTATAATGCTTCATTTCTATTCTTTAGAGTAAGAGCTTCTTTTTTTGTAAATGAGGCATTTTATTGTTATTGTTTAGTTTAGATACAAGGATAAGCTAATCATTAAAAGTTATTCCCATTTTATTAGTTATTGTTTTTACTATTGCTCTTACATCTTTTTTTCTATATGTTTCTCTCTCTCTCTCTCTCTCTCTCTCTCTCTCTCTCTCTCTCTCTCTCTCTCTCTCTCTCTCTCTCTAAATCTCACGTTTTCTCTCTCCAATGAACACGTTCTCTCACCAATTAAGTCTTGCTCAAATAATAACTATAAAATTATGTGAAAAATAAAGTTTATCTATTTTGAATGATTAATTTGTCATAAATAATAATAATAATATATATATATATATATATATATATATATATATATATATATATATATATATATATATATATATATATATATATATATATATATATATATATATATATATATATATATAATATTTTTTTTTTTTTTTTTTTATTTAATTTTTATTTTAAGAATTATTATTATTATTATTATTATTATTATTATTATTATTATTATTATTATTATTATTATTATTATTATTATTATTATTATTATTATTATTATTACTATTAATGTTATTATTATTATTTGCATTATTATTATTATTATTTTTATTTTTATTTTTATAGTTGTTGTTGATGAAGTTTTATAAGTAATAAAATATTAAAAACAAGAGAGCCAACAAGCATTGTTTGCAAGGAATTACATAAACTATATTATATATATATATATATATATATATATATATATATATATATATATATATATATATATATATATATATATATATATATATATATATATATATATATATATATATATATATATATATATATATATATATATATATATATATATATATATATATATATATATATATATATATATATATATATATATATATATATATATATATATATATATATATATATATATATATATATATTACTGTATTATTATATATTATTATTATCGACTTTTTATGATTTATTAACTTTATTATACCAAATAAACTGTTTTGCAATTCATGTTTTTAAATTCCTATTTCCTATTGTTGGTTTCTATGTTATTGTTTTAATTTATTATTAATATTTATTTTTATTTTTTATTTAAAAAATAAAAAAAAAAATAAATATATATATAAATATATATATATATATATAATATATATATATATATATATATATATATATATATATATATATATATATATATATATATATATATATATATATATATATATATATATATATATATATATATATATATATATATATATATATATATATATATATATATATATATATATATATATATATATATATATATATATATATATATATATATATATATATATATATATATATATATATGTGTGTGTGTGTGTGTGTGTGTGTGTGTGTGTGTTGTGTTTGTGTGAATGTTACAAGAAAAGAATTTTTTCAGTTTTTAAAAGTGAATACTTGGTCACGTGTATTTTAAAATAAGGGAACGGTAACACTAAAGCAAGCAAACAAAAATAATCAAAATTTCCTAATGTAAATCCGTTACTGATAATAATAAGCGATTCTTCTTAATGGAAAAGTTTTCAATGAAAAATAATGAATTGCAAGTATTATACAAACATTCACCCAATTTCACAACTCTTCTAAAAGAACTGACAAGACTATATGATCCTGAAATGATTTTCCTCTTGGCTCAGATTATGTGAATGAAGTTACGATGAAACGAATACAGCATTACAAGATCAATAATATTTCCCATCTTTTTCTTGAAGCCAAATTTTGTTACACAAGAAGAACTATACATAACTGAATCATTTCGTAAACTTACAGGAGCGGACATTGCGTCTGAATTATCACAAATAAAAGAAAACTGTTTTGTTACATAATGGCAAACATTAGTAAATTTGTATTTTTATTATCATGTTCGGTTTCATAAGAAAATCTATAAGAATAAAATATTTGATTTTTGAATAAGACTAGTTTTGAAAATTTATTGTCAAATATAATAGGGTTCATTAATCAGAAATATCAGTAGTCCCAGAAAGAGCACTGCAAATAGAAAAAGGAAAAATTTAAAATGGAAAAGGTAAAATGTATCAGTAGGAATGAATATTTGTTTCCAACGTTCTCATTGAAAATCAAATGTGAATAAATGTCAAAAATAGAAGTAAAAGAGAAGAAAGAAAGAAAAGCCTGATTATGAATTTGGGAATGAACTCAATATTAACTATGAATGATAAGAAAAACCGATAAGATTATGTAAATCTGAAATTAGAGTTAATTTGTTAGAAAGATCACAGCAAGGAATACTACTTTGTTCGAAACATACTCTTAGACTGAGTGAAAACTGAATGAACGAGAATTTAATTCTAACAAATCCTGCCAAAGACAGAAGATAATTAAAGAAATTGAAAACCTAATTATGGGTGGAATAATTGCCTGATGGAAAAAAATGCATAGCAATAGTTAAGGATTGGATGAAGAAGAAATACTAAGGTAATAAAGAGTAGAAAAAAGAAGAGAAGAGAAGAAAATGAATTTAAATTTAAGTTCAATCTAAATAATAAAAAAAAATAACTGAACCAATTATATCTACAATTGATACTACCCTCATTATTGGAGATATATATATATATATATATATATATATATATATATATATATATATATATATATATATATATATATATATATATATATATATATATATATATATATATATATATATATATATATATATATATATATATATATATATATATTATAAGGCATTATTCGTCCCTATATGGAGTACGCCTCACATATCTGGGGTGGTTCCATTCATAAAGCTCTCCTTGAAAGAAGGAGTCTAGGGCTTTTTATCCTATCAACTTTTCCAATTCTCACTAATTCTCTCCAGTTTCTTTCTGCCTGTAGAATTTTTGTGTCACTCTCTCTATTTTTTCTTTTTTTTCACATCACCTTCGCTCACGGGCAGGGCCCTATTCAAGGAGGGGTGGTTATTCTTTTGTTCCAGTATACGTAACTGAAAAGTAAGAGCATACAAAGATTACCTTCATAATGACCAACTGCGTCGAAACCTCCACAATTATTCAAAAAATTGCTTAAAGCAGTATACTCATTTTAAGTCCAAATTGTGAGTTTATTGATATATAGGAAAAAAAAAACTGATTGAATAATTTTGATGTCTCTCACCGAAATTTCTTCACACCCTCTTTAATTTTTATTTTTTAAATATTTGAATTGTTGAAAAGAACTGGATTCAAAATTTTGCTGCTCCTCCTCTTTAGTTCATTAAAAAATTAATTTTGCCTTATTTAATCTGAATT
>SEYY01018520.1:37500-40000 GCA_009176605.1 Armadillidium nasatum | reverse complement strand
TTTTCTTGTTCTTTAATTTTAATTTTTTTCAGTTTCTTACAAATATTTTCGACTTTCTAAACGTATTTATAACATAAATGTTTTATCATTAATTTATTACTGAACTATGATTTGCTTTATCCGTAGATTTATTTCTAATGATAAATAACGGTTAAGATTCTAATTCTTGTTATAAGAAGATTAGTAAATACTTTTGTATGTATAATTGTCTTCAATGGATATTATATTTTCAGAAATTATTGCTAAAATTATCAATGTATAGAAAAGACATAATTACTTATAAGAAAGTAGCACCACCAAAATATTTTCTAATAAGAAAAGGCATTTTACTTGTAAAGAAATTAACATCACCAAAATATTTTCTAATAAGAAAAGACATTTTACTTATAAAGAAAGCATCACTAAAATATTTTCTTAAAGAAAAAAGGCATTTTACTTATAAAGAAAGTAGCATCACCAAAATAATTTCCAATAAGAAATGAACAGGTATATTTTTTTTTAATAAGAAAATAATTGGAAAATAAATTATTGTGAAATTATACTCATTTTTGAGATCATTTGCATTTTGTACAATGTTCATTTGAATTTAAAAAAAATTTGCACACATATAAGGTTTTTAAATTGCTGATTTCCCAAAATATAAGCTTTATTTCCGGTAAATTAATATTTGCAGAGTTAAGTTAAGTACGGTTAGATTAGATTAAAAAGGTTAGATTTAGTTAGGTTAGTCTTGGTTAGGCAGAATCATTTAATTTTTCAGGGTTTAAATGTCAAGTTAACAGACGTCAAACCTTTTTCAAGAGTTATTTATCAATGCTTATTTCCCTCTCTCTCTTTACAGGTCATTTCATGTTCATCAGTTAATAATGCAACTATTTATGATAAGTACTGCCTTCGTAGACAATTGCATACGGTAGAGTGATTGACTCACTTGTTTGAGGTCACCGGTTCGATCCCACTTGGGAATAATAGATATATACTACCTAGAAAAGTTTTTCTCCTACAATAGGGCAATGCCCGTGAGATGTGAACTTTTTTATTTTATATTAAATTTAACCTAAATTTTCTAAAATATTAATAATCTTAATAATTAAAGGAGAGCTACTAGCAGTGGTGAACATTTAAGTCACTCAGAACGTTATATATATATTATATATATATATATATATATATATTATATATATATATATATATATATATATATATATATATATATATATATATATATATATATATATATATATATATATATATATATATATATATATATATATAATTATTATTATATATTTATATGTATTAACCTTTAGTTTTTATATCAATTTAGATAATCAGCTAAATTAAATGATAAATAAATTTGTGATTTTTAAATAACAGGGTCAATTCGAGCTAGTGCCCAGAGAATGGCTCTGACCACTGATCTTTCTCGTATTTCTAATTGGGATATAAAGAACATTGTTGTTTTCGGTTCCTCAAAAACTCAATTCCTTAATATATCTAGCTGAAAATAATCTTCATCAATGACTTTGTATTTTTCCCTCCCATTATCAGATGGAAGTAATAAAAATATTGAATTATATATATATATATAATATATTATATATATATATATATATATATATATATATATATATATATATATATATATATATAATATATATATATATATATATATATATATATATATATATATATATATATATATATATATATATATATATATATATATATATATATATATATATATATATATATGATATTGCCACTGCTCAAGGGTAGAACCCTATTCAAAGAGGGGTGTATAGGCATATACCATTGCTAGGAAACCCAGTAATGCCCCAATTGTCATAACGAATCGTTGGGACAAGTGTCAAAAATGTCACAACAAATTTTATTAGTTATTTTCTTATTAGAAAATAAATCGGTGAAGCGACTTTCTTATACTTAACATGTCTTTTCTCTATTGAAATGAATCTATACATAGTGTTACAACGTTAAAGGTTGATAAAAACATAGAGTACGCATAAGTACACACACAAGAACACACTCACATACTTACAAACATGCACGTTCTACATGTTCACATATAATTACGTACGTACAAGCATACACACATTCTATCTTTATTTAAAAAAAACAAAAAAAAAAATATATAAGGAATACCAACAATAAATATATTCCTTAATATATATATATATATATATATATATATATATATATATATATATATATATATATATATATATATATATATATATATATATATTATATATATGCATGCAATGAAACACCCAGAAAGATATACGTACATATACACATACAAGCACATTACCACGTACATACTTATACGCACACACACATTCCCAGATGCATACATGCAATGAAACATATATAAACACATGAAACATATACAAAAACACTCTCATATATACACAGACACACACTCACCCAGATACGCAGACACACACACACTCCCAGAAACGTACACATACACACACAC
>SEYY01018520.1:2500-10000 GCA_009176605.1 Armadillidium nasatum | reverse complement strand
GTGAGTCAATCACTCTACTGTTTGAGTCACAGTAGACATTATTTCTGTTAAAAAAAAAAAAAGGCAAAGTAAATTTATAGGCAAAAGAAAATAGATTTGGAAGTGGAGAATTAATGGCAAGTAATTCGAAGAGAATATTGTGACTATGCATCGATTCAGAGTAGCAACCATTTACAAAATACTTATTAACCACCACCATAAATTGAACAATCAGAAACGAATCTCCAGTATGAGGCTACATAAAGAGAAATAAAGACGAATAAAATATCTTCGAACCAATGGTAGATTGCGACAAAAGGGGTAAAGCATAAAAACTTTTGTAACGTTAATATCTCCAAATCCGTGGTAGGTAGTAAGAAGTGACAAGAGGTTAAAAAAAAAAAGTAGCCCGTGATGGATTTTATCCTTTTATCCCATAAGGAGTTTGCTCCTTCGAAAGTGACCTCCATCCTATTGTAAAATGTAGGTCTACGTAAAATTTTCCAGATATTGAAAACAACTTTCACAAAATCGAAAAGTTGATTTTTTTATTTTTTTTTATTTTCTGGGAGGTAGGAAAAATACCCAATACCTTCGGAAATTGGCCCTCATATCACACTTAAACGCCTTAAAAAATTGGTTCAAAAAGGTAATTTTGGTTTATATTGGGTAAGGGTCAAGCCTCTGAGTTTTAATAGGTGAGAACCTGTGAAACCATTTTAAGTTCAACTTTTGAAATTTTCCGATTAAAATTTGTATAAGTTTTTAAACTCTTATAACTTTCTTATCAAATGGATAGATCGATCGGCTTGGTTTTTCCAACCTGTAGGGAATTAGGACCCCTAATTCCAAATTCGGAATCCTGGCTCTTCTATATATTACCGTTTTCGTGTTAAAGGCCAACATACATACCAAAGTGGTTTGTTGTACTTCCTTAGCAGTTGCTAAGAAAAAAATGCAACTTTGGGGGGCCCATATCCCCTCAACGGTAGAAGACAGAGGAACCACCCTCCGGGGCTTCCAAGTCCTAAAAGACAAGTACAATTCAGACAATATACATCTTTGATCTACCTCTCATAGTTTAGATTTTCTCAAATATCAATCTGATTTAAACAAAAAAAAATTATTTATTTTTTAAGGGGCCATATCTCTTGAAAGGTGTATAGCATGCGATCTTCATATTCGGGCTCAGCATGATCGACGATACCTATCTGCATAGGCGATTTATGCGATATTTGAAGTTTAGCTTGCATATAGCACCAGTTGTACACTTGAAGAGCCTGATAAACTAATAAAACCTTTTTTCAGGGTAGGGCATTCCCAATCCCTCTACGACGTGCCATTAAAGTCAAGTCGTTAAGGGGACTCCAGGAGCGCGTCGTATTATAAACCATTTTTGTCATGAAAAATGCGTCAGTGTGTCAGAGTGCAAAATTTGGCTATTTCCTGTTCTGTCGCTATTTTAACCTAACTACAGCGATTAGGGTCGAATAATATATATCTCGTTTACAATTTCAATGGTCTAACCATTGCGATATATATATATATATATATATATATATATATATATATATATATATATATATATATATATATATATATATATATATATATATATATATATATATATATATATATATATATATATATATATATATATATATATATATATATATATATATATATATATATATATATATATATATATATATATATATATATATATATATATATATATATATATATATATATATAATATATATATATATATATATATATATATATATATATATATATATATATATATATATATATATATATATATATATATATATATATATATATATATATATATATATATATATATATATATATATATATATATATATATATATATATATATATATATATATATATATATATATATATATATATATATATATATATATATATATATATATATATATATATATAAGAGAGATAGAGAAGGGGGTGGGAAGGAATAAATGAATTAAAAAAACTTAGTAAATAGTTTTTTATTTAAACCTGTACATTATAAAATTTACAACTTATTTAACAAAAAATTTTTCCAAACATTTGGGTATACTATATTTTCCATCCGGTGATTGAGTGTTCTCCATGAGGCATCCAATCCAATTTTTAATGTCCATAATTTCTACGTAAATCATGCCAAGAAATGCAGCTCTTTTCTTCCCCAGATTCTGATAGATTTGTAATCTTTTGCTTATAAAATCTTGGCACAAAGAAATCCGTCCAACTTCAATGTAACTTTTGGAGAATGGAGAATAGAGGCATAACCCAACTGCGAGTGACTCAAAGGGTTCCAATTTCGAAGCCCCATACTGAATCAACGTGAAATGTAAACCTAATTCAGTATAAGTCTGACTCATCAGCATCGCAATTTCATTTACAATAGCTTCATCCGAGCATTCTAATGGATAGACGACAAACGCACTTACAGAAGACGATTGAATGGCACTAAATAAGGAATTTTTATCAGTTTTGTTTTTCCTTTGTTTGTATTTACGTCCAGTCGTGACTAACCGAATTGGAATAGGTTTTGTAAATTCTACTAAACCTTTACAGAATAAAGAAACAAATGAAGTCAACGATGAGCTGCCAAAGAGAAACTGAACTTGATTAAAAGCTAAACAATCTGGATCGTCTATTCTTAAATTATCATTATTATTTTTAATAACAATCCCACAGCCTTCAGCAAGAACTGCTCTAGCAGTATCAACGTTCGCGTAACTCCTAAAATCATGTTCTTGAAATCTACTCATCATAAATTCACTAACGGCTAATTCTAATTGAGCCAATTTTCCTTTTAAATAATAAGATGAAGGAGAAACGTCTTTAAAACAGAGTTCGTCCATTTCTTTTCCAATTTCGACGTGCGATTTAACAGGAAACGAAAACTCCGGTTTAGAAAACAAAGAAAAAAGACATTCGTTATTCTCTGTTGTATTTTTATGCAAGGAATTTGGTATTTGGAGAAATGGAACAATAAAAGTTTTTTCTAAAATCCTTAACTCTTCATTTGCGGCAGATAATGCTTCATTGGCTTCAGCGATTTTCTCATTTAAATCTAAAACCATTCTATCATCATCAGTATTCTCCTTATCTATGATATCCTTTGACTTTTTTAACCTTTCAATATTTTCCTTAATTCCTTTAAGTAATTCATTCACTTTCTCGTACAAAACGCTCTGCTGAAGTAAAGAATCCAAAGAATCGACGTCAAAATCGATTTCCCGTTTTTGAAGATCAGTTTTGAGCTTTTCCATATCACAAAAAGTAGACCTAATATCTAGGTTAGGATCTAAAGTCGAGAAAATTTTACCTTTTGTCTCTAAGCCAGCATAAAGAGCCGATGGCATATCAAAATACTCCACTTTCTTACAATAGTACTTTAAACACAACCGATAAGAAAACTTAAGTTTGTATCTACAAACAACTCTCTTAATTAAACTAAGCATCATTGTAAATAAACAAATTCAAAAAAAAAGTAATAGGAAGAACACAAAAATATTCACTAAGGGTGAGCGTGTGTATAACTTAACATATAAGATATGTATAATTTACCCTAAATTTTCTTTATTTTCAGTTGAACCCTTTTCAGGGTCCTTTACTTCAACAAGATTAAAACCATCAACACGATAGGTCTGAATATTTTTAACTTTGATCCATACCATACACATTACCTTCCCACCAACCTGAAAAAAAAAAAAAAAAAAAAAATATATATATATATATATATATATATATATATATATATATAATATATATATATATTATATATATATATATATATAATATATATATATATATATATATATATATATATATATATATATATATAATTGGAATGAATTAAACAAACTTATATT
Source organism: Armadillidium nasatum (assembly GCA_009176605.1). Taxonomy (NCBI): domain Eukaryota; kingdom Metazoa; phylum Arthropoda; class Malacostraca; order Isopoda; family Armadillidiidae; genus Armadillidium; species Armadillidium nasatum. The sequence goes on along the minus strand of SEYY01018520.1, from coordinate 6,110 downwards.
TAGAACAGAACAAGTATTTTCAAACCAACAATTTTACTTCAATTACCAAAGTAATAGAACACTTTAAAAAAAATAATACAAAAGGCATCTAAAATGTTTATCCCTCACTACCTGCAGTGTACACTTCAATTCCTATTGAATTCACCGTTGAACTTAAAAATAAACTTACATTTAATATACAACAGGCAACCGACCCAAAACCAGCTAAATCAAATCACAGAATTCAACGAACTTCAAAGATACAAATATTACCACACACAAAAAAATTAAATTGGGAACAATACAAACATCCACCAGATCGTAAAACAAACTACCGAACTATATCGTACCAAAAAGAAAAAAAAAATCCCATTTCTCATACACAACTACTCCAAACCACGATGCCATCTGCAAAAAATACAATAAAACATTCAACTCAAAAAATCAATATAATATATTTACATCCTATTTCTAAAATATTACTCAAACCCACCAATCCTATAAATATTCAAATAATTAAGTTTAAAAAAAAAAAAAAAAAAAAAAAAAACGATAAAACCTGTACAAGAAAATCCCCCATTCACCTCTCCGAAATATGAAAACCTTAAAAATTACAAGCTATAGACCCAGACCATATATCTAACCCTCCACCTTAAACATCTGGGACCAAACTTAATCATAGATCTTATACAAATCTATGAAGCGATATGGTCTAATAACATTTTACTCCCCTTCTGAAAACACAAACCACATACCAATATTAAAACCAAACAAAATAAGCAATAACCCATGTTTCTTTATACCTATTTCTCTTTTCTCTACAGGCTCAAGTACAGGTCGCAGAACTAAAATAACAAGTACATTTCAATATTTTCCCGTTTTTTTTTTTTTTTTAGTAAACTGTAGTCATTATGCAGAATTGTACTACTGTGATTCATTCCTATTTCTGAATTATTGTAAACAATATGGTAACCTCTAAAAAATTTTAATTACGGTAAATAATGAATAAAAAAATTCTTGAAAATAATCAAGCTTTTTTTAATTCTGTAAGCCTTTTTAATTTTTGATTCCAAAGTTTAAAAATAAATGCACAATTCTATTTTTTTTTATTTTTTTTTTGTAGCAACTCGCAAACAAAGTTTAAATATTATTGTCAGTTAATCGACATTTGTCGGGGGGGGGGCGAAGCTTTTTCCGCTATGCTTTAGATTCTTTACATAGGTACAGTCGTGAACAGAAGTTCGTTCCTATTAAGCTGGAAATAAATATTTATATAAAATGGGATCATTTTAAAAGCCTATTTTGAATAAAAAGAATAAACATTCAAAATTGAACTGTGATTGCTGAATTGAGATGATTCATTTTATATAAATATTTATTTCCAGCTTAATAGGAACGAACTTCTGTTCACGACTGTACAAAAGATACAGGAATAGCCAAAATTTGTGTGTTAGCTTTGCCAGTGTTGCTAACATTTCTTTATAATTTTTTTTCCCGATATGTCAATACATCCCTTTCTTTAGAAATATAACACTGACTGCAATTGTTGTATTCCAATATTAATGAGTTCCTGCATTTGGTTTGTGCATGGCGAGCTTCGAGTTGAGGAAGATGCAAGTTGAAAAATTTATTCCTCTTTGGCGGAACGTTGGCTAAACTTGATCCCAGAATATCTTTAATAATGCGATATCAATATTAAAAACTTCTGTACCGTCTTTGAAAATGAACTTTGATGCCTCTAATAATGAAGACCTTAAGATTAAGGTTACCCTTTCCTCTTCAGAGCACCAGTCAGGATTACACATTATATTTTTTTTATTTTCATCAACTTAGTCGCTTTGGTATGGAATTTTTAGCCTGAATACCAAAACATTATTGTAATTTAACAGCAATAATAATAATAATAATAATAATAATAATAATAATAATAATAATAATAATAATAATAATAATAATAATAAAACGAGATTTTACAAATTCAAGAACTTTAATGAAAAACTTAGATATGAAGACAAGAACTACATTTTGTTATATATAAATGATATTTTTTAAGATTTAAGATTTTTACTTCTAAAATTTAACTTGTACTTAAAATACTTAAAGGGACTTGGATTTTTTATTTTGTTTCCAAGTACATTAGGGTTCAAACTCAAGGTACAAGTACTTGCATTTGGAGATAATCCTGATATATATAGTATATATATATATATATATATATATATATATATATATATATATATATATATATATATATATATATATATATATATATATATATATATATATATATATATATATATTATATATATATATATATATATATATATATATATATATATATATATATATATATATATATAATATATATATATAAATATAAATATATATACTTGGAAAAAACTTAAAAATTCATGTACTTTTAAGTACAAGTTAAATTTTAAAAATAAACATCCCTAAAAATTATAATTTATTGATAGCTCCTACTTTCACGATTAATTGAATGCAGCCGATCCTCACTATTAGATACCAATACGCAAACACCACCTGGTTAACAAAGTATTACACGACAAACTCTTTGCTGTTAAAGGCAGAATTAAATAAAACTTGGAAATACCCAGAATCTTTCTCTCACTTGATATCTGGTTCAGATTTTACTTAGGGAGTTACAGCTCACTACACAGATATGTCGTTTTGAGAGAGCTGTATTAACTTGGAAACTTTTCCGTGGTCATTACATGCATGCAGAATTATGAAAGAGTATGAGCAAAACGTAATGAATTTTAACATAGAATCTAAGACTACAAACATCATAACTGATAATGCTATAGCCTATAAATATGATTGCTTTTTCTCTACCAGTATTTTCTGAAATAAATACTGCTGAAGATGAGGATGCAAGTTCTGAATGTGAAGATCTAGACGATAGTTTTTAAAGAGATTCTGAACTGACTAACAACTGAACATAATTTCTACTTCATTCTTTGCATTTAGTAATATTAGATGGTCTCAAAGATGTGCAATTACGTATAACACTAGGCAAAGTTTCAAAGCTGGTATCTTTTGCACATAAGTTGATAATAACTACAAACGTTCTGAAAGGAGGAATAAATTTCAATTTGGTTGTGCTACCAGTTGGAATTCGTTGTTAAAATAATCAGAGGAATAAATTTCAATTTGGTTGTGCTACCAGCTGGAATTCGTTGTTAAAATAATCAGATCAGTTTTGTAAATTTCAGAACAAAAGTTAAAGTTATTATTCCAACTCATGTATGATCAAAATTTACGAACAGTTTGTCCCTGTGACTGACTGTGCTCATTAGAAAAATAATCCCATGTTGTTCAAGCACTAAAGTACGAGATGCAGTCAAAATACAATAGTGCTTTTGGTATTCAGACTAAAAAAATCTAAAATAAAAACTTAGTAATTGGCAAGTACAATAGGTCCTGAACTGGACTGATGTTCGGAAGAGGAAACGATAACCGTCCCAGGGATATCACTATTAGCAATAGCACAATTCACTTTCAAAAGAAGGCGCAAAACCTTCTAAAATCGATATCGCATTACCAAAGAAATACAGGAATTAAGTTCAGGAATTCACTATGTATCTAAATTAAATTCTTGTTTATTTTT
>SEYY01018519.1:22500-60219 GCA_009176605.1 Armadillidium nasatum | reverse complement strand
ATATATATATATATATATATATATATATATATATATATATATATATATATAATATATATATATATATATATAGACTGAAAAATATATTGAAGTATATAAATAGATAGATTTAGATTGAAAAATAGAAAGATAAAAATAGGCTAATAGACATATATTAAAAATTGATTAATAGATAAATAAATAGATAGAGATAGAGATAGTTGGGTACCTACAAAACTGTAGATAGAAAGATAGATAGATTGAAAATAGACAGAGATAGATAAATAGATAGGTTGAAAATAGATAGATAGGTAAAAAGATAGATATATTAAAAATTGTTTAATAGATCAATAAATAGATAGAGAGATAGAGATAGATACTTAGAAAACTATAAATAGATAGATAAAGATAGATAGATAGATAGATAGATAGATAGATAGATAGATAGATAGATAGATAGATAGATAGATAGATAGATAGATAGATAGATAGATAGATAGATAGATAGATAGATAGATAGATAGATAGATAGATAGATAGATAGATAGATAGATAGAGATATATTGATCGATAGATTACGAGATAGATAAAGAAACAAAACCAGAGAGAAAGTAGTAATTTTCTTCATTCATGTGTGTAAATCATATTGATTTTATTTTATTTTATTTTTATTTTTAATTTTTTTATTTTTATTTTTAAAAATTCAGTTATTTTCATTTCTCAAATATAAAAATAAATTAGAGAAAATTTAGACAGCAACAAATAAAAAGAAACATAAAATTAATCCAAAAAAAAAAAGAAAAATTAAATAACTAAAAAAATGAAAAAATAAATAACTGTTAATATTAAAAGTAAAAAAAATTATTTAAATAAAAAAAAAAAAAAGAAAGAACCAGCCACTGACTGGCGCCATTTTGAAAGCGTTTTAAAAACTCGACACTCTTAAAGCTTTAATTAAATAACTTCCTCAAAAAAAAAAAAAAAAAAAAAAAAAAAAAAAGTTTCTAATTAATCATAATAAAAATAATTTTTAAATGTAATTTTATTCATGTACATCTATTAATACTTCTAATACTATTACTACTACTACTACTACTACTACTACTGCATCTTCCAATTTATTATTTGAATAATAATAATAATAATAATAATAATAATAATAATAATAATAATAATAATAATAATAATAATAATAATAATAATAATAATAAAACTTTTCAGAAAATCTTCAGATATATAGTTTGTGTGAAGGTCGCAAAATCTGGCTACCTGCCCATGTCACGCATCCTAAAGAAAGAGAAATTCCAAAATATTAAGTGTTGGATAAAGGAGCTCTGCCAAAGACATGGGAAATTAATAAATAGTCAGCTGTTCTTGCTGTTAATAATAATAATAATAATAATAATAATAATAATAATAATAATAATAATAATAATAATAATAATAATAATAATAATAATAATATAAAATAATAATAATAATAATAATAATAATAATAATAATAATAATAATAATAATAATAATAATAATAATAATAATAATAATAATATTATTAATATTATTATTATTATTATTATTATTATTATTATTATTATTATTATTATTATTATTATTATTGAAGAAAAAGAAAAAGAAGAAAAAGAAGAAAAAGAAGAAAAAGGAAAAGAAGAAGGAAAAGAATAAGAAAAAGTAAAAGAAAAAGAAGAAAAAGAAGATGGAAAAGAAGAAAAAAAAGAAGAAAAAGAAAAAGAAGAAGGAAAAAAGAGGAAAAAGAAGAAGAACTACAGAACACTGATTAGCAAATACTTAACAGAACACTCAAAACTAGTCTGTTAAATAAAGCATATAATCAGTATTCGTCGAAGATACTATAAATGATTTCATCATTTCTTGTTCACAAATAATAAAGTAAAAGTCTTGCTAACTATACTCTCATAGACCAATTTCCTTAAAATGTATATCCAATTTCTTCTTGAATGATTCGATGCTGTTACTGTTCACTATTTGATAAGAAAGATTATTCCACTTTTCAATCACATCGTACATAAAAAAATATTTTGCTATGTTTGTTTAAAACCGTTTGTGAGATAGTTTGTGTCTGTTGCTACGTGTTAGGTCATTCAAGTCGTACCGAAAGTATTTCTTATAATCGACGTTGTTAAATTTATTTAGAATTTTAAATACTTCTATTAGTTTTCCTATCAATCTTCTTGTTTCTAAAGAATGTATATCAAGTTCTCGTAACCGTTGCACTTGTGATTTACCTTTCAATTCTGGTATTAATTTAGTTGCATTTTTTTTAATACTTTCGATTTTATCTGTCTTTTTTGAGATATGGACGCTCCAAAACTGTTCCGCGTATTCCAGATAAGGTCTAACTAACGATTTATAAAGAGGAAGTATTATATTTTTAGATTTATATTTAAAATTTCTAGCAATGAAACCTAAAGCTTTATTAGCCTTCTTAACAGAATCAGCACACTGTTTGGCAAATTTCAAATCCTTACTGATTAAAACTCTAAGATCCTTTTCCTCGCTGACAACTTTGATAACTGAGTCACTTAAAACATAATTATATTCGATGTTCCTGCTTCCAAAATGTAAAACCTTGCATTTATTAATATTAAATTTCATTTGCTATGTTTCTGAACAATTGACTATTTTAATCAAATCACCTTGGAGTACTTGATAATCTTTCTCACAAGTTATGCGATTTCCAATTTTTGTATCCTCTGCAAATTTCGAAATATTACTTAATACATTTTCATCTATGTCATTTACATATACAATAAAGAATACTGGGTCCAAGACAGATCCTTGAGGCACACCACTGATAACATGCACACATTCTGAGCATTCGCCATTAATTATGACACGTTGTCGTCGATCCAATAACCAATTTTTATACCAATTTAAAAGTTTTCCTAGAATTCCATGAGCTCTAAGTTTTTCCAATAATCTTTAATGAAGGACAGCATCGAATGCTTTTGAAAGTCTAAATAAATGATATCATAAGACTAATGGTTATCTACATTGTTAATAACTTCATTAAACAATTCTAGAAAATTTGTTAAGCATGATCCAATTTTTCTAAGGCCATGTTGAGAATTATTGAGAAACTCGTAATCTTCAAGATGTGCAGCTAATCTACTCGCTAGTATTGATTCAAAAATTTTGCCAACTATAGAAGTTAAACTAATTGGTCTGTAGTTATAAGGAAGCTTACGATCACCTTTTTAAAAATAGGAGTTAGAGACTGTTGTAGAGACTCGTTGAAAAGCTTTGTTAATGGTTTCACTAATATATCTTTCAAGTTTTTAAGATGTACCGGATAGAAGCCATCTACGGTCCAGGGTAGAAGAAGAAGGTTCTAATTAAATGCCGACATGTCCCAATATACACCTCTTGAAAGTAAGTCAAATGAAGTTGGAAAAATCCATAAAGGGAATATGTTCCAGACCTTACTAGTAGAGTACATTATGGTTGAGCGTAGATGTTAAGTCTGGGCTGAGATCTAGAGTTCAGCAGAGAAAGAATGAGACTATGAGGATATAGGAGTCGCACCAATCTACTTTATTAGCCTTCTTGAGAGAAAGGCATACGGCTGGAGAGTTCAAAAGAGCAGTGTTCATTGTAAAAGTGCGTAAGGTTGAGTGATCCAACAGTTCAACAGCTAGAAAGAGACTAGAGAGAGTTAATGATAGTATGAGAGTTGACAAGATAAAAAGTGATAAATCACACCTTATCAAAGAGTGCAGAATATGTTGAACCACTCCAATTATATATTTGATGCATACTCCATACAAGAGCGAAACACTCCTCTTCAAAGAGTAAGTAATTGGGGTGGTGAGAAGTGGTTCTTAAAACGTCTCATTGCACCTAATTAACCTCTTAGAAGCTGGTTTTGAGAGATAAATAATACGATCCTTCCAAGAATGATAAGGAGAAAAAATATCAAGAATATTAAGAGCAGAAGAGAGTTCTAGTTGTGTGTTTTCAAAGACGATGTTATTGTTTTTTGGAAGTTTATGTGGATTATATTGAAAGAATATAATGCTTTTGAAACATTGACAACAACCAATGTTCTTTTTACTCCAATTAGAGATTAGAGAAAGATCAGAGATTAGTTACTCCAAGACAACTTTCATAATATTACGTATTTGCTGTTAAGTGTTTCGTCTTCCAAAGTGAAAAGAAAAATGAAAGGTGGAGAGAGTTAGCTAAGAATAGATAACAGTCAAAGTGACATTTTGGAGATCATTGATGAAATGTAGAAATGAAGTTTGTGATAGAACAGAACTCTGAGGAACACACCTATTATATATATATATATATATATATATATATATATATATATATATATATATATATATATATATATATATATATATATATATATATATATATATATATATATATATATATATATATATATATATATATATATATATATATATATATATATATATATATATATATATATATATATATATATATATATATATATATATATATATATATATATATATATATATATATATATATATATATGTTGTGTGTATTGTGTGTGTGTGTGTGTGATGTAGCGAAGCTTCGCAACAGAATTATTTAAAAAATAACAATTGCACCTCAACCGCAACCGCAGTTATGGAAATTTCTAAAACTCCAACTGCATTTGCAACCGCTATTATGGAAATGCGGTTTTGCGGTTTTATCTTCTGAAATAATAAAAACAAATATAACATTTGCTTATTGTACAGTATTTTATATATATATATATATATATATATATATATATATATATATATATATATATATATATATATATATATATATATATATATATATATATATATATATATATATATATATATATATATATATAATGATGGAGCGAAGCTTCGCAAGGGCAAAATAAACTCAATACAAATACAACCGCAAAATAACCGCAACCCGCGATTGCGCAATTTTTCAGCTTCACTCCATTACTATATATATATATATATATATATATATATATATATATATATATATATATATATATATATATATATATATATATATATATATATATATATATATATATATATATATTGTAATTTCTTCTAAAGATGTAATTTCTGCTCTCTCTGAGCTTAACACTAAGAAGGCGGATGGTCCTGATGGTATTCCTCCTGTGGTTCTCAAAACTTGTGCTTCTGAGCTTACACCCTTCCCTGGTAAAATATTTCGTCTTTGCGTTTCTACTTCGACCTTCCCTTCTTGCTGGAAATGTGCGTTCATTCAACCTGTGCCGAAGAAGGGGGACCCTTCTCAACCCTCTAACTATCGTCTTATTTCTTTAACCTCCGTTCTTTCTAAAGTTTTCGAAACTATCCTTAACAGGAAGATTTGGAAACATCTCAATTCTTTTAATCTTATCTCTGATCGTCAGTATGGCTTTCGTAAAGAACGTTCTACTGGTGATCTTCTTTCCCTACTTTCTGACTAAAGTTCTTTCTAAAGTTTTCGAAACTATCCTTAACAGGAAGATTTGGAAACATCTCAATTCTTTTAATCTTATCTCTGATCGTAAGTATGGCTTTCGTAAAGAACGTTCTACTGGTGATCTTCTTTCCCTACTTTCTGACTCTTGGTGTCCGCTCTTTGGGGTTTCTGTGAATCTTTCACTGTAGCTCTAGACATATCGAAAGTTTTCGATAGAGTCTGACATAAAGCTTTGATTTCCAAACTTCCCTCTTTTGGAATCTATCCTTCTCTCTGTGACCTTATCACTAATTTCCTTTCAGGTCGTTCTATAGCAGCAGTCATAGACGGCCACCGTTCTTCCTATAAATCTATAAATAGTGGTGTTCCTCAAGGATCTGTCCTATCTCCAACTCTTTTATTTCTAATTTTCATCAATGATCTTCTCTTTATTACTTCATCTCCTATACACTCCTATGCCGATGACTCCATCCTTCATTACTCCTTTCAATTTGAAAGACGTCCCTCCCAACAGCAGTTGATAGATTCAAGAAGGATGGCCTTGGAGCAACTGACCTCTGATCTTTCTCGTATTTCAAACTGGGGCAGAGAAAACATGGTCGTTTTCAATGCCTAAAAACTCAATTCCTCCATGTTTCTACTCGACATAATCTTCCACACAACTATGATATCTTCTTCGAAAACACTCAGCTCAAAACTTCATCTGTCCTCAATATTCTCGGTGTTTCTTTTTCTCGTGATCTTTCTTGGAAATATCACATTATTTCTCTTTCTAAACAAGCTTCTAAGAGGTTGGGTGTTCTGAGGCGCCTTCGTGGTTTTTTTACGCCACCCCAGTTGCTTGCTCTGTATAAGGATGTTGTTCGCCCCTGTATGGAGTACGCCTCTCACATCTAGGGTGGTTCCACACACACAGCTATTCTCGAAAAGGTGGAGTCTAGGGCTTTTCGTCTCATCAATTCTCCTGCTCTTACTGACTCTCTCCAATCTCTTTCTTCCCGTCGAATTGTTGCACCACTTTCTCTATACTATCGTTAATACAACGGACACTGCTCTTCTGAACTCTCACGTAGCATACCTTCTCCATTGAGAAGGGCTCGTGCGATGCGACTTTCTTCACAGTCTCATCCTTTCTCTGTCCAACTCTCCGACCCCAGACTTAACCGCTATGCTCACTCCTACATGTACTCTACTGGTAAAGTTTGGAACACACTCCCATTATCTGTTTTCTGTTTTCCCAACTTCCTTTGACTTGCACACTTTTAAACGCCGTGTATCGGGTCACGTCGGCCATTATCGACCAGATCCCGAATGTTCCCCAACTCTGGTGGAATTTGGTAGGCCTTCTGCCTTTGCCCACCAGAGGAGATAATATATATATATATATATATATATATATATATATATATATATATATATATATATATATATATATATATATATATATATATATATATATATATATATATATATATATATATATATATATATATTATAAGATGAACTGTGTGGCTGTCTACAACAGCTGCTATTGAACGACAGGAAAGGAAATCAAAGAGAAGACCACAGAGAGAGATGGATAAATACCGAAAGAGAGAATTTTAAAACGAAAGTTTTTTGCTAGATTCTTTTGAAGGCTTTTGAAATGTTCAGTGTCACAGTAAATGATTTTGAAGACCAAATAAAAGAGAAAGAAGATCACAAGGTGAGCATTCTTTTCGGAAACCATACTCGCGATTTGAGATAAGATTATATTTTAGATGTTTTCAGATTTTCCTGTTAATAATAAGTTCTAAAACTTCGGAAAGAACGGAAGCTAAAGAATTGGACAATAAATAAAGAGTTAAACAGGTCTATCTTCTTCATTATTACCTTTATTTTGGCAACAACTATTATTATTGGCAAATTTATTATTCTTATAACCATTATTGTTATTCTTCTTTACTATTATTATAAGGCTTACCAAATCTAGTACTCTTATAGTTATCATGCTTAGGCTGATGCTGTGGTCTTTGTCCAGCTCCAAGCGTTTTAGTTAAAAGTAGGAGAATGATTAAAAATACCAAGGATACTTGGGTAATTATTTTGCACTTTCTCAATGAGAGCGTTCTTGAATTTGTGAGGCAACATAAACTATCATAGAGCAAATTATTTTTAAACCTGGCGTCTTAGGTATAAGGATATCAAAACAATATTATTTAAGGTTATAGAGCAATGCTTTCATTTCATGAAGATAAACTTTTAAAGCTGCTAAATTATTTTCCGGTGGAGCAGGGATTTCGAATAACCGTTGAAAAATTTTTTCAACAATAAAATCTTTACCAAGGTGCTTTGACTTTAAAATATCTAACTGAACTTTATAATTAAATCCCTCAGGGCTAAGATGCTTTACCACATTATAAGCAGTAGTCCCTAAATTACTTATTAAATGAATAATATTCTCTTCATTAGAGTAAATAGCGTTATTTATTATCAATAAGTGGCTTAAATTTAGATAAGGGTCGAGAGAAAGCTAGTTTGTCATCTTCATCTCCTTCAAATCTATCTATCTGAATAGGAGGCTCTTTGGCACTCCTAAATAAATTTAAACTTGTCCTAGCTCTATCATCGATATTGGAATTAATACTTTCATGGGGATTTACTATAGGATGAACTAATTCTTCGCTAGCACCAGAGGGAGTACCAGACTTCGCTAAATTTTCTTTCATTTTAGAAATTTTGTCCTCTGGATCAGTTTTATATTGAAAAGATATGTCACGATCACTAAAGTAAGGTTCCCGCAATGAATCAAACTTACATATATTGAACAATATATTTTTCCCTAATTTCTAGGGATTTGAGATTACTTTTTATCTCAACCAGTTTATCTTTAATAAATTACTTGTTCAAACTAGTTTCAATTTTATTTGAAATCAACCTCACACAATTTTCTAAATTTTTTCTTTCATTAATAAATAGACGGTTCAAAGATTTGCATTCTTCCATTTCGGGTATTTTATAAGTACGTTAATAGTTAAGGAATTTACGATAAAATCTTCAATAGTTAAACTTCAAAATTGAACAATAAACTATAAATAGTTAAGGAAATCGAGTTAAGCAATAAAGGTGATTAACAAAGTAAACTAAACAGGCTACTTAAATAGACGTTTGGACCAAAATTTAAGAACTTCCTCTTGCCCCATCTGTGGAATTCATTGGTTAGTGATTAATCAGATCTTTGCCATTTTTACGAAATATAAAGTGGTTGGTTCCATACTTAGTTTAAGAAACTCATATCACTGTTCAAATTTTTTGTTTTGATAGCAGTGGATTTTAAATTTCTACCTTTAGCTGTCATAATAGGAGATTCCGGCTTCAGCCTTTGGAGTGTTTGGACGCTTAAAAGGCTGAGAGACGTAATACTTTGATAACCTAAATTAGTGCTTGCAGTATATAGTAAAGTTTACGTTTGACAAGTATATATCTGGGAATTTTGTTAGTTTGAATCATTGATATTCAAACTAACATGCAGTCCTTTGGAAAAAAGAGAAAGAAGAAGAAAAAGAAAAATAATCGTCCAAATAAAAAAGGTGAAGGTCACCTAAGTAATTTGGAAACAGATTTATCTTCCATTTCTGGTGAGTCTACTTCATCTACTGATATATCGGGATCGATGGAAGATATCCAGGAAATTATTCAACAGGCTGATGTAAATCTAACGCAGCAATTGACGACAAACTCGACTAAAAAGAAGACTAAAAAAGTGAGAGAAAATATACAGAATGATTTTCAAGGTTTTAAACCCATACAAAAAGATTCTTTACCATCAGATAAATTAGGGCAAAATAATGGAATACATACTATTAACAAAAAAGAGGATTATTCTGTAGTTCCAGAGTATATTCGTTTCTTATATATACAATCAACTGAGGATAATGTAGACTTGAAAAAAATTCATCCTTTTGGACTTAAAAAGGGAATAGAGTTAATCACTGATGGGCCTATCAAGTCGGCTAAATTTTGTAGATCTGGTAGTCTGCTGATTGAAACATATAATTATAATCAGACAAAAAAATTAGCAGCAGCTAAAACCTTAATTAATAAAACTATTCAAATTAAAGTGACTCCAGCATATAATATTAATACAACTCAGGGAACAATTTATGCCCCAGAACTTGAGAATCTATCTAATGATGAGATTGCTGAAGGTCTCTCAACACAAAAAGTAATATCTGCAAGAAGAATAGTGAGAGGCAAAGAAAGATCTCCAACAAATGTAATAGTTTTGACTTTTGGTATGTTGGATATCCCACAGCAGATATTCTGTGGATACTTATCACATAGTGTACGACAATATTACCCGAATCCATTGCGATGTTTTGTTTGTCAAAGATTTGGACATAGAGGGAAATTTTGTAAAAACCCAGTAAAATGTGGATTCTGTGCTCAGTCACATTTAACAGAAAAATGTGAAAGAAATCTACAAAGTAAATGTGTAAATTGTGGTGATGAGCATCCCTCTTATTCAAGGGAATGCTCACATTATTTAAGAGAAAATGAAATTGTTCATATAAAAATAAATAACAAAACGACTTTTGATAATGCAAGGAAAATTTATAATAGCAGATTTGGTAATTTGAATTCTACTGTGGAACATGCTTCTTATGCTGCTACACTACATAGACAGGAACAAGGGAACAATATCCAACATGAAAATTTGGAAAGAAATGATCATTTGAAAATACAAACTAGAGAGATAAATCAACTGAATAGTATGCAAACAGAAAAGTTAATTAGTGGGTTGGGATTGATCTTTCAGTCTAGATCATCTCCAAAAGAATTATCACATAATCTATATGACCTTTTGACAAATCTAAACATATGTAGGGTTCCTTTTACTAAAGAAGAAAGTTGCAAATTTTTATTTGGAGAGGGTTCACAAAGGGAAGTAAATGCAGAAAATTCAGCATACAATAATGGATAACAAACTTAACATTTGTCAGTGGAATATTAGAGGAATTATTATGAATAAACTTTTTTTAGAACATATAATTCAAGAAAAAAATATTTCCATTTTTGCTTTGCAAGAAACATACTTGGATGAGGATAAGGATATTAATTTAAAAAATTATGAATTATTTAGAAAGGATAGGAATGTAAATGGGGGAGGGGTGATGTTGGGAGTACATAAGTCAATAAACTGCCAAAGACTAAATATTAGGACAGATTTGGAAGTCGTAGCAATAGAAGTATTCTTTGGAGCAAATTCTTTGAAGATTTTTAATATATATATACCTCCTTCAAATAATTCTTTTATAGGACAGTTGGATGAGGCATTGAAACAAATTGGAGATATCTCATCCCTGATAGTGATGGGAGATTTTAATAGTCATCATACATTGTGGAATAATAATAAATGTACAAAAAGAGGAGAAGAACTATTTAATTATATGATGAAGAATAATCTGTATTTGCTAAATGAGTCACAACCTACATATTTTGCAGACTGGAAAAATTATAGTTCAACCTTAGATCTTACATTAGTTAATGAAAAATTAGTAGATAAATTACATTGGTCATTGTATTCTGATCAGCATGGGAGTGATCACTTTCCAATAATAATCACAACTACCTATGAATTAGATAAGAAATATCGAAGACCTAAATGGTGTGTAGAGAATAAAGATTGGGAAGGGTATAAATCTTCCTTGAAGTTGCCTGATGTTGATCCTCATTTAACTGTAGATCAAAATAATAGTGCTTTGGTCACATCTATACTGACAACAGCAGGGAAATTTTTTAAAACATCATCAAAAAATGTTAATGTGAAAAAATGTAATTCTTGGTGGACAAATGACTGCAAAATTGCAATTACAGAGAAAAATCGTTATTATCGTCATTTTCAGAAAAATCCAATACATGAGAATCTTATAAAGTATAGATGTCAAAAGGCAAAAGCAAGGTATATTGTCAAACAAGCAAAAAAAGAGTATAAACAAAGATTGTTATATTCTATTAATCGAAATTCATCATTAACACAAGTATGGAATAAAGCAAAATTTCTGAAAAGTTCTAGTATAAGCTATAGTCCAAAAATTGGGTTGTTGTTGGAAAATAAAATTGAGCAGAATCCTCAGATAGTTAGTGATATTCTTGTACAGTCTTTTGCTCAGATTAGTAGTATAGAATCTTATGAGAAAGATTTTGTGAATTATAAAACTAATAAAGAAAAAACTTATTTGAACTTCAAAACACCCCATATGTATGGGTATAATGAGCGTTTTACTTTGGAAGAATTGAATTGTGCTTTGACACAAATTAAAAGAAATTCTTCATCTGGAAAGGATAATATTATTTATCCTTTTCTGCAACATCTAAACCATCATAACAAAGAAAAATTATTGCATTTTTATAATTATATTTGGGAGGGAGGATTATTTCCTGATGACTGGAGATTATCTCTTCTAATACCTATATTAAAAGCCAATAAAATAGTTTCTGACCCAAAGTCCTATAGACCCATAGCTTTGACAAGTTGCTTATGTAAGGTGTTAGAAAGAATGATTCTTAAACGATTGTTGACTTACCTACATGATGAAAATGTTATAAATAAAAATCAGAGTGGTTTTCGGAAAAATTTTTCAACAATGGATAATCTGATTAGATTAGAGGGAGATATTAGAGAAACATTTATTAGAGATGAATATTTAACAACTGTATTTTTGGATATAGAAAAGGCATATGACAAAACATGGATATATGGAATTTTGTTAAAACTACACAATATTGGATTGAGAGGCAATCTGCCAATATTTATTGAAAATTTTTTAACAAAAAGAAAGATACAGGTAAATGTGGAGGATAAATATTCAGAAGTATTTGAAGTTGAGTGTGGAATTCCTCAGGGCAGTGTGTTAAGTCCTGTTTTATTTTCGCTATTTATAAATGATATATTGGACATAAAACCTCAAGGAGTGCAATTCTCTATATATGCTGATGATGTGGCTATATGGTATCGACATAAAAATCAAGAAACATCTAATATGGTGATGCAGCATGCGTTGAATGATATATCAAACTGGTCTAGGAGATGGGGAGTAACTTTCTCAGCAACAAAGTCTGTAGCAATGGTATTTACACACAAGAAAGTGGATGGAAATATACTCTTAAATTTAAATAATCAAAATATACAGTTTAAAAATAATCATAAATTTTTAGGTTTAATCTTTGATAGAAGGTTGACATGGAGAGCACATATTAATCAAATCAAATCAAGATGTGAAAAAGTAATACCTCTTTTAAAATATATCGGGGGTAAAAAGTATGGATGTGATAGGAAGTTATTGTTATACTTATATAGAACATTAATAAGAACAAAAATTGATTATGGTTGTTTTATTTACAATACTCTTTCTCAGGAATTATCTCAAATACTCAATAGAATACAGTATCAGTCCATCAGGATAGCCATTGGTGCACTAAAGAGTAGTATTGTGGAGCATCTGGAGGTTGAAGCATATATTATGCCCTTGCATATAAGAAGGAATATGTTGGGGCTAGGCTATATTCTGAGTAGAATGTCAAAAATTGAACATCCTGTTAGATTGTTGTATGAAGAATTTTTTCATTATAATTTTTATGAGCAGAGAGGCCTACCACTGCCTTGTATTGGTAGATTGAAAAGTTTAATTGAAGAATCCCATTTACCATTGGATAAATTGTCCAATATTTTCATATTTTTGAGAAAAGCAAAGAATGTTGTTGTTGATTTGGGTCTTCTTAAATGGTCAAAAAAGAATACTGAAGTAGGCATATTTAAAAAATTATTTCAAGAAAAGATTGATGCATTGAAAGATGGTAAATATCACATCTGTTTTACAGATGGCTCAAAGGATTGTGAGAATACAGGTAGTGCTGTGTTGTATGATGAAGTAATGATGCAGTTTTTATTACCTAATTATAGCTCCATATTTACTGCAGAAGCTTATGCAATATATAAGGCCTTACATCATTTGCTGTCTAAACCACATTCACAGCTAGCTATATTTACTGATTCCTTATCTGTAATTAAAGCAATTGAAGCAGACTACGCAACACATTTTATAATACAAAAAATCCATAGTATATTACATCAATTAAATAATAGAGACATCGTTATAATATGGATCCCGAGTCATGTAGGAATAATCTTACATGACAGGGTGGATGAAGCAGCTAAACTGTCTACAATACAAGGGCTTCCTGTAGAGTTGGGATATTCTGAAGATGAATTTAAAAAATTGTGTTCAAGAATTTGTTATAGAGAGTGGCAAGACAAATGGAATTATTGTAGGGGTTTGCTACCGCAAATAAAGCCTCTGATTCAGGATTGGAGTTATACTTATAATAATATGACAAGAACAGATCAAGTAGTTCTGACTAGACTGAGATTGGGTGTTGCCCTTATTAATACTCAGCATTACTATGATGGAAGTCCACCTCCAAAATGCAGTTTTTGTAATGTAAATTTAACATTGGAACATATATTTATAATCTGTCCATTGTATAATAAGCATAGAAAATTATTAAAGGACATGAGTGGAAGACTTGCAATTCCATATGACATTCCCACAATTTTGTCCTCCTTGTTTCCTGGGGAAATCATTATTAATTTCTTAAAAGAAGCTAAATTATATGCCCTGATTTGAGGTGAAAATGAAGTGGATATTTTCCTCCTATAAAAATAATTAAATTGAAATAATTTAACAGTGGTCTTTTGAAAGAACATAGAAGTTGTCTATTGACGGAATCTTTGAAGCTTGTCTTTTGACAGAATTTTGGAGCCTGTCTTTTGACGGGATTTTGAAGCCTGTCTTTTGACAGAATTTTGAGGCCTGTCTTTTGACGGGATTTTGAGGCCTGTCTTTTGACGGGATTTTGAGGCCTGTCTTTTGACAGAATTTTTAAGTTTGTCTTTTGATAGAACAGATAAGGAGTTATCTATTAATAAAACAGTAAAAAATATTTGTAATATTTCGGAGAAAGATATAACTAAATGAAATAAAGAAAATAAGATAGTGGTGAAAAATGGTATTGTTTGGAAGTGGTAGTAGTGATGATAATTTAATAATTACATGAAGCACCAGCATATGATCTTTGTTATTGCATTGCTGGAAAAATTAAAAAAAAAAAAAAAAAAAAAAAAAAAAGTAAACGCAGTTCAAAATTTACACTTCTTCAAAAAAGCATCGAGCAGCTCAGATATGGAAATTAGTTTCCAATAGTTTGCTCTTGTTATAAATAACCTTAAAGAACAAGGTTCCGTGAAGTTCTTTGAGAACTTTAATGTAAACTGTAAATTATATATTAATTTTTTTAAAGAACTTTTTTAGTTCAGTGATGCAAATGAAAATTTAAGAAGAATTTGGTAGCAATCCATCTGCAGGCCAACGGGAAGTTCAAATACAGATGGTTCAACTCACAACATCAATAACATCTGGCTCGTCTACAAACATCAGACAGACCAAGAAAGGATTATTTATAACTTAAAGGTATGTTTTCGTGCAATCGGTGCTTGTGCGTTAAACAAAGTTATATTTATAATTTTAATATTATATTCCTGGCACCTTTAAGTCCGAATTAAAAATAAAGGTTGAAACTATTAAAATTAATCTTAACAATTTTAGCTTTGGCATATTAACTTCATTCGTGCTGGAGTCGTATATTTAAATTTATAATATTTGCCGAAAGAAGTTGAAAATTAAAGTTTATTTTTATAAAATTTAAAAGTTTACATTTTTCCCATTAGCTAAATTGTTTATTTTTCATATTTAGTTTTGACTGGTGGCGAATAACTGGGTGAAGGGAAAACTGCACTGTCTTCAAGAAGTTTTTCCTACAATTCAAAACTCTAACATCAAAGGAAGAAAGGCTCTATATTTTGAGAATTTCATTAATTAAAAATTTCATATTTTTTGTTGTTAGTTTTCTTTGGATTTCCCCCAGGTCAATCTTTATTTCGCTACATGGAACCCCTGGCGGGACTGGAGGTGCATTGGTCATGGTTGCAGATTACTTCCCTTCGCTTGCAGTTGGTAGGCTATCATAAGTTTAAGCGGTAAGCTTTTCTATATTTATATTAAAAAAGTTCTCTTACTAAAAATTTAGTAGAGGTGAAAATTTTTTCTTGCAAAATTTAAATTCATATTTTTTCTAGAACTTTTAGTTCAAATATTTACATTTATATTGTGGAAATCATATATTTAAAAATAATTCGAACTTTGTTTCATATTGAAAATTTTCCTCGGAAATTAGTAAATTTTCTAAAAATTTTTGTGCTTCGATCTTTCACGTTGAATCTCAAATTATTCATATTTGAAAATTTTCTTACTAAAAATTAAACTCTTATTGACTTGATATTTTGTGACAGTTTTTAGTAACTATTTTTGAGTTATTTTTTCATATATACCTATATATATATATATTTATCAATTTAAGCTAAAACTAGTCCTAATTTTAAATTTAAAATGACTTCTACTTTAAACAAAGATATCGAAACTAGGAAGTATTTGCGTTCGCAAATCACTAGACTTAATAATAATATTATAAGCTCTATAGACAGTTTTTCAACTTTAAAGAAACAACAGTCATTACAAAAATTAAATTCGATCGCTCAGAAAATAGATGATATAAATTCTAAAATTTCATCTCTAATTTGGGATGAGTCAAATGAAGATAATCAAGACTTATTTGAAAAAGAGATGAGTGACTGTGAATCTTACGAAGATAAAGTCATAGAGTCTAGATCTATATTAGAAGAAAGTTTAAAGTCGGAATCTATCCATAATGAAAATTCTGTTGCACAAAATCATTTAAAACCACCCACGGCTCCGTTACCCAAATACAGCGGAGAAGAGGGCGAAAATTTAGAAAAATTCTTTAGTGATTTTGAAGCCGTAATGAATAAATATAAGTATTCATCCTTTGAAAAGTTTATAATATTAAAGGGTCAAATTTCAGGAAGAGCTGCTATAATTATTTCTTCACTAGAAAGAAGTAAACAATCTTACGAAGAAGCAAAAGATCTTCTTTCACAAGCGTTAGCTTCTCCTTTGCAACAAAAGTACGAAGCTATTCAGAAACTACTAGATTTAAAAATGTCATATTCTAAAGATCCTTACGTGTTCGTCAGTGAAATGAGAATCATTAATGAATCATTTAAAAATTTAGAAATTGACATCGATACAGTTTTGCAATTTTGTTTTTGGAAAGCAATGAACGAAACGTTGCAAAATCAGTTTATACAAATAACAAATAAAAATAAACCATCTCTTTCAGACATTAATGAAAATCTTTTTCCAGCTGTCGAAAGATATATTGAAGTTACCAAAAGATTCGAAGAGAAAAAGAAATTGCATACGAAAGGTAATCCTTCAAAATATGCTCAAAAAATAAATGAAAGTACGACAAATTATGCATCTAATGTTGTATATGAAAAATCTGGAAAGTTTAAAAATTGTGTTCTTTGTACTAAATCAAATTTTATAGCAGACCATTCCATTTATTCATGCCCAAATTTTAAATCTGTAAAAGAAAAACATGATAAATTAAATGAGATTAAAGGATGCTTAAAATGTGGTTATATTTCACATTCCACAAAAGATTGCAAATTTAGATTTAAATATTCTTGCAAACATTGTAAAGGATGGCATTTTCGAATTTTTGTGCTTAGAACAAGTAAAAGAAAATGAGCAAAAGAAAGGAAGCAATGAGCAAGATGCAACCAAGGCCAAGAAAAATAAAGTTAAAGTAAACAACGGAGTGATGTGGTCAACTCAGGCCTTTCAGTCCAGTTTGAACAGAGATTGCATTTTACCTACATTTTACTTGCAAACTTGAAAACGGTACAATGGTGAGAGGTTTGAAAGATTCTGGATGCCAATTAAATTTTGTATTGCAATCAGTATTAAAAGGAAGTAAATATACTGTATTAAATGATGAGTTTTCATTAGTAATAAATGGGTTTAATAGTTCTAAAGAATATAAAACTAAAATAGTAGAATTAGAAATGAGATTTGGAGAAGCAGTTCACAAAATTAAAGCTGTGTGTGTTCCGGAAGTTCCAACAAATATTGACCTACCAAATTTAGGAACAGTCGTTGCAAAATTTAATGAAAAAGGATATAGTTTGGCAGATTCATTTCTTAAAGAAAATTCCAGCCAAATTTCCAAGGTAGGTTTTATTTTGGGTACTGATTCAGCTTATTGCATTCCCGGAAATATGGTTGTGTTTGGAGCACATACACCTTCATGCTATTTAGATACTCCAATAGGAGTCATGTTAATGGGTAGCATTGAAAACTTGTTAAGAAATTGTGAGCTATTTCTACCAAATATTAAATTTGAAAAACATTTTGATAATGAAATTAAAAATTATTCTAGTTTTCTTACAGGCAAGATAGAAAGTTTTACAGAAGAGGAGATTGTAAAAGAAGCCCAAACGCAAGCTAACTTTATGGTCATAGATGAAAGAGGGGAAGATAAATGAAAGAGAACTACAAAGGGCTACAGATGAAATATTGGAAGGTAAATGTTCTTCCGTATTAAACTATGATGAAGAAGTAAATGAGGAAGGTGGCAAACTAAACGAAAGGTTAGTAAAGTTTGTTTTAGATAATACAATAAGAGAAAATAATGGTAGATTAAGAATGCCTCTTATGTGGAATGGTAGTGTTGCTCACTTATTAGGAGAAAATTATAATTTATCTAAACAAATTCTTAAGTCAAATATTAAACAGTTTCCGAAAAATAAAGATAAACTCTTAATGATTGACAAAGTTTTTAAAGATCAAGAGCAATTAGGGATAATTGAAAAAATTGATGATTTAGAAGAATTTAGGAATGAGTTTCCCACTCACAGTTTTATTCCACATATGAGTGTAATAAGAAAAGATAGAGAGACCACCAAATGTAGGGTGGTTTATTTGTCAAACCTATGCGAAAAAGACCCTCTAAGCAAATGACAGTAAGTCATAATCAAGCCATTTATCCTGGTCCAAACCTGAATCAAAAACTTGCCACTTCTGTACTTTCCCTACGTTTCGATCAATATATTTTATGCTTCGACCTTGTTAGTGCATTTTTGCAAATTTCATTAAATGAAGTTGATCAAAACAGATTAGCATTCTTGTGGTTTAAGAATGTCTCAAAAGGAAATTTTGCAATAGAAGCTTTTAAATTAAAGCGTTTGCCTTTCGGAATAACTTGCTCTCCTAGTATTTTAATGCTTGCGCTGTATAAAATATTAATCTTAGATTCAGAAAACGATGAATTCAATTTAAAAGAAATAAAAAAATTGATTTATTCCTTAAGTTATATGGATAATTGTGCCTATTCTTGCAATGACATTGATCAGTTGAAAAAGGTATTTAAAATTCTAAATGATATTTTTAATCCATATCAGTTTAAATTACAGAAATTTCTAACTAATCAAGAAGAACTCCAAATGAAAATAGACGATGAATCAGATGAGAAAACTTCGGAAAAGGTAAAATTTTTCGGTATTGAGTGGAATAGGATTCACGATACTTTAGCAACAAAGAAATTGTTTTTAGATCCTGAAGCGAATACTAAAAGATTAATTCTTCAGGCAATTGCTAAAAATTTTGATATATTTAATTTTAATGCCCCATTATTAAACAGAGCTAGACTTTACCTTCATGAACTTCAAATAAAGAAAGACATTGGATGGGACTCTAAGTTATCGCCAGAACAAGTACGTGAGTGGCGAAATATTTCCAGACAGGTAAATTCTTCTCCCCAGGTACATGTAAAAAGGTTCATAGGGAAAAGAGAAGGAAGATTTAGATTGGTAGGTTTTACTGATAGTAGTAAAGTAATTTATGGTACAGTAATTTATATTCAAGATCTTTCTACTCATGAAGTTAGTTTTTTAATGGCTAAAAATAGAATCATTAATAAACAGTTAGAAGGTAAAGGAATCCCAAGTTTGGAGTTTCAAGCTATTGTATTAGGGGCATTATGTTTAATAGATATTTATAATGACTTAAGAGGTCCAAGTTCTGTGTATCCTAAAGATATTTGCGAGTTACTTCTTTATACTGATAGTATGGTTTCTTTAAACTGGATAAATGCACATATTAATAAATTTGGAAAAACACAACAGAAAAGAACTGTTTTTATAGCAAATAGACTTAACCATTTAAATAAAATTTGTGAGACTTTTCCTATAACATTTCAATTCATTTCAGGTTTCGATAATCCGAGTGATGCTGTAACTAGACCTTGTAGTTACAAACAGCTATGTAAAACTAACTACTTTTCAGGACCTGAATTTTTATCTAGGAAAGAATCGATGAGTTTGGGTCAAGATCTTCCAAGAATTGTGATTCCAAATCCAAATTTGAATTCTCCTTCAAATAATACTTCACAGTTAGTTACTGTAGTGGAGGATGGAAATGAATCGCCGGAACATTTAGTTCCTCTTGAAAGGTTTTCAAGCTTTCAAAAATTGGTAAATGTCCACAAATATATTTTAAAGTTTATAAATATTTTAAAATCTAAAGTAGGTCATTGTAAAAATGATGAATGTGATACTGATGAAAATTTCTTTGTAAAAGCTTGTAATAACTGTAATCAAGAAAGATCAAGCTATTTATTTTTCCAGAATGTTTTAAGTACTTTTCATCCAAAGAAAAACAGTATGCCATAATGCCTAATATAATTGCTCAATTAAACATTTTTCCAGATGAAAACCATATACTGAGAGTTAAAAGCAAATGCAGTAGAGGTAAGGACAAAAATAGGAACTACTTTCCTATTTTGCTCTCAAAAAAGAGTACCCTCACTAAATTAATAATTAATGGACTTGCATAAAAAGCTAGCACATGCTAGTTATTATACGTTAATGTCAGAATTACGTAAAAAATTTTGGGTTCCACAACTATTTTCTTTAGTTAAGAAAATAAAAAGAGAATGTGTAATTTGTAAGAGACTGAATTCCCAAGTAATTAAATTAAATCAAAGTCCTTATAGAGATTTCCGTATAAACCCTCCCTCTATACCGTTTAGATATATTTTTCTGGATTACTTTGGAGCTTACAATATTAAGTCTGATAACAAAAGAACTAAAGTTTATATTTTATGCATAACTTGCCTTTGGAGCAGAGCTATAAATTTGAAGATTTGTAGAGATTTAACTGTAAATAACTTTTTAAGAGCTCTTCAAATGCATATATTTGAATATGGAATCCCAGAATATGTAGGTTCAGACTTAGGAAGTCAAATCGTTAGGGCCTCAAATATTATAACAGATTTTCTTAAAGATGCAGAAACTCAGAATTATTTTTCTGAACAAAATATAAAGTCTCCTGTATTTGAACAATATTTTAAAGGTAATAGTTCGTTAGGGTCATTAGTAGAAAGTTGTGTAAAAATTTCAAAAAGAGTTATATATGGTTCTATAGGAAATAATATTTTAAATTATGTTGATTTTGAATTTACCATTTCTCATATTAATAATAGCATTATTAACAAAAGACCTATAGCCTTTAAGGATGCTCTAACAAATGATGATCCTGATATTCCTGATCCGATCACACCAGAACAACTGTTGAAAGGTTATGTTCTTCCATCAGTAAATGTAATACCGGATCTTCAGTCAATTCCAGATGAAAGTTGGGACGAGGATCCGGTTACACAGGTAAAAGAAAATTTTTCTAAACTTAGAAAAATTAGGGAGAATTTAATTAAGATTTATAATGAAGAGTTTTTAGCGACATTAATTGTTCAAGCTACTAACAAAAGCGGAAGATACAAACCTAAATTACATAATAAATTGAAAGTAGGTGATTTGGTACTTCTTAAAGAAAAGTTTTTGAAATCTTCAGAGTACCCAATGGGAATAGTAAAAGAAGTACAGACCAACATAAAAGATGAAGTAACAGGAGCTAAAATTTTAAAAGGTAAGACGAAAGAACTAGTAAAAAGACATGTATCATCATTAATCCCCTTACTTAGTGTTGCAGAAACTACTCCACAAATTGATTCAGATTCCCTAGAAGAATTAGATAATCAAGAATTAGATCTCAAAGCAGATTCAAAGAAAAAGAATGTTAGAAAAGCTGCCATCGTCAGCACTGAAAAAACTAAACAACTGTACAAAAGTGATCTGGCTTAAAGTAAGCATTCAAATTTATTTATTTTTTGAAATTTTTCTCATCGGAAAATTTCATCTTTTTAAATTTTCTTTTTAAAGAAAATTTAATTCCTGTCCTCCAGTGTTAGGAAATTTCCCTTTTTCTTTTATAAAAAGGGAAAATATTTGTAAATTTGTATATATTATTTGGTGCTGGGAAATATTTATATTTAGCGCACAGGTGTGCGAAAACCAACCAAGTAAAATAGCAGTCACAAATAATTCCAAAAGAAAGTCAAAAAAGCAGTTACACAAAAACAGTTACACAAAAACGCAGTTCAAAATTAACACTTCTTCAAAAAGCATCGAGCAGCTCAGATATGGAAATTAGTTCCAATAGTTTGCTCTTGTTATAAAATAACCTTAAAGAACAAGGTTCCGTGAAGTTCTTTGAGAACTTATAATTAATTTAAACTAAACTGTAAATATTAATTTTTTTAAAGAACTTTTTTTAGTTCCGTGATGCAAATATAAATTTAAGAAGAATTTGGTAGCAATCCATCTGCAGGCTAACGGGAAGTTCAAATACAGATGGCTCAACTCAACTTCAATAACATCTGGCTCGTCTACAAACATCTGACAGACCAAGAAAGGATTATTTATAACTTAATGGTATGTTTTCGTGCAATCGGTGCTTGTGCGCTAAACAAAGTTATATTTATAATTTGAATATTATATTCCTGGCACCTTTAAGTCCGAATTAAAAATAAAGGTCGAAACTTATAAAAACTAGTCTTAATTAACAATTTTAGCTTTGGCACATTTTAACTTCTTTCGTGCTATAGTCGTTATTTAAATTTATAATATTGGCCGAAAGAAGTTGAAAATTAAAATTTATTTTTATAAAATTTAAAAGTTTACATT
The DNA here is from genome assembly GCA_009176605.1 of Armadillidium nasatum. Taxonomy (NCBI): domain Eukaryota; kingdom Metazoa; phylum Arthropoda; class Malacostraca; order Isopoda; family Armadillidiidae; genus Armadillidium; species Armadillidium nasatum. Next base: position 37,715 of record SEYY01018519.1, on the reverse strand, counting down.
TTTCCCATTCGCTAAATTGTTTATTTTTCATATTTAGTTTTGACTGGTGGCGAATAACTGGGTGAAGGGAAAACTGCACTGTCTTCAAGAAGTTTTTCCTACAATTCAAAACTCTAACATCAAAGGAAGAAAGGCTCTATATTTTTGAGAATTTCATTAATTAAAAATTTCATATTTTTTGTTGTTAGTTTTCTTTGGATTTCCCCCAGGTCATCTTTATTTCGCTATATATATATATATATATATATATATATATATATATATATATATATATATATATATATATATATATATATATATATATATTATATATATATATATATATGGAGCAACTAACCTATGAGTATCTTTCTCGTATTTCAAATTGGGGCAGAGAAAACATGGTTGTTTTCAATGCCTCAAAAACTCAATTCCTTCATCTCTCCACTCGACACAATCTTCCACACAACTATGATATCCTCTTCGAAAACACTCAACTCAAGCCTTCATCTGTTCTTAATATTCTTGGTGTTTCTTTTTCTCGTGAACTTTCTTGGAATGATCACATTACTTCTCTCTTTAAACAAGCTTCTATGAGGTTGGGTGTTCTGAGGCTCCTTCAGAATTACTTCACGCCACCCCAGTTGCTTGCTCTGTATAGGAGTGTTGTTCGCCCCTGAATGGAGTATATTTCGCACATCTGGGGTGATTCCACACATACAGCTCTCCTAGAGAAGGTGGAGTCGAGGGTATTTCGTCTCATCAACTCTCCTGCTCTTACTAACTCTCTTTAATCTCTTTCTGCCAGTCGAATTGTTGCGTCACTCTCTCTTTACTATCTCTATTACAACGGACACTGCTCTTCTGAACTTTCTCGTCGCATACCTTCTCCATTGAGAAGTGCTCGTGTGACACACCTTTCTACAAATTCTCATCCTTTCTCAGTCCAACTCTCCGACCCCGGACTTAACCGCTATGCTCATTCTTACATATACTCTACTGGTAAAGTCTGGAACACACTCCCTTTATCTATTTTCCCAACTTCCTTTGACTTGCGTACTTTCAAACGCTGTGTGTCTGGACACGTTGGCCACCATCGACTAGGATAGTTATTCCCCAACTCAGGTGGAATTTCTTAGGCCTCTGGCCTTTGCCCACCGAAAGAGATATAAATATATATATATATATATATATATATATATATATATATATATATATATATATATATATATATATATATATATATATATATATATATATATAAAATATAATAATCACCTTCCCCAGTTAGGACTAAGTCCTGTCAGTGGGATCTTTCGAGGATGATCCCTGGGTTTCAATGGCCCACGGCGGTACCGCTGGCTGGGCCAGGCCTATCGCGGATGCCGGAGATTATTCCCATCAGTGGAAAGAGCACTCCACTGATGTATTCGTTTAACGACTGAGTCATATATATATATATATATATATATATATATATATATATATATATATATATATATATATATATATATATATATATATATATATATATATATATATATATATATATATATATATATATATATATATATATATATATATATATATATATATACTAGCAGAAAAGAAGCTTTCAAAAGAAACAGAAAACGAAAAGTAAATATTGAAAAAACAAGGAAAAAAATCTTAATTTCTTTTCTTTTATTTGAAACTTTTTTTATTATTATTATTTAACTGATTGAGCTGAAATCTTCAGGGTATATGCATTTTTTTTCCAGAAGTTCTGAATTGATTTCGAACATTTTTCTGAATCTATAACGGTTTGAAAGTTATTTCAATTAATAATAATAATAAATTAATAATAATAATAAATTAATAATAATAGTAAAATATTATTATTATTATTATTATTATTATTATTATTATTATTATTATTATTATTATTATTTATTATTATTATTATTATTATGATGATGATGATGATTATTATTATTATTATTATTATTATTATTATTATTATTATTATTATTATTATTATTATTATTATTATTATTATTATTATCGTATTAGGTTTTAAAGATGAACTGAGGCCTTCTAAAAGAGCGGTTATAGAACAACCCGAAAATGAAATCAGAGAGAAGGATAGATTCTAAAAGAGGAAAATTTAGAAATCAAAACTTTTTGTCAGACTCTATTGAAGTCTTTCAATCTGTATTGCGTCAATGCGAAAGATTCACTAAAATACCGAAGAGAGGAGGATCATGAATCAGAGAGAGTGAAATAAAATCATTAGTTGATCACTCTTTTTGAAAGCCATTCTGGTGATCAGAGAAGAATTTAGAGGTCTCCAAATCTTCCTGTTAAGAATAGAATTAAAAAGAAAGGACATATGTTAAGGAAATAGGACAATAAATAGGGAGTTGCGAGGACTTTATTTTTTTGGCACAGGCTGAATGAGCTCACATTTCTTGCAAGGAAGAGGGTCAAAGTAGAAAGACAGAGACGAAATAATTTACCAAATCGCAAGTTTTAAGAAGGAATAATACCAGAGAAGTATGACTTCTCAGAGCGTAGATTTGACATCTTTAGAAGAAATTACAATTGTAGACCTTAATGAATTGGTGATGGCTGAAAGAGTAGGAATTGCCCCTTGATCATCATTGGTGGAATTAAAAGGTAAAGTTTGAACGAAGAGTTGAGTTTTGGCTGAAGGCATGTAACTGATAAGCAGTCAGAGATACTTGAAGAGAAATAGAGAAAGAAGAAAAGTTAGAGCTAAGGCGTGAGGAAGAAGACCCAAAAAGATTATTGCGTTTTCTTCGTAGAAATGAGTTTATTTTTATTGCGGAGTATAGATTGTTCAAGATTCTATGATGAGATGCATGAGTTTCTGTAATTTGAAGACGACGGAATTCCTGAAGCAGCATCCATACAACTCACAGAAAAAATAACAAAAAGTGTTAAACCAATGTTTTTTAGATTAAATTGAAAGGAAAGAATATTGGATGTACGTCAGAATGCTAGAGAATATTACCACGCTTATGAGCTCTGCACACTCCGAGTGACCACTTCCGTTAAAGCAATTATTCCAAGACAAACTAAAGAAGTGTGAATGCGAGTCAGATCAAATTGCAACACCGAAATGCGATACACGTTACCTAGAAGAGGCGAGTTTCTCTCTACGTAAAAGATAAAAGAGGAAAGAAAGATTAGGTGATCGGAGGGATAGAGGTAGATTGAGATTAACAAAGTAAGAAGAAGGATTATAAGCTAAGTAAAAGTATAAAATATCGGGTTCATATGATCAAGAATCCCATCTGCAATTATATATATATATATATATATATATATATATATATATATATATATATATATATATATATATATATATATATATATATATATATATATATTATATTATATATATATCAATATGCACTGAAAATAAATTCATCTCTAAAGGAGATGAAAAAGTAACTCGAAACGGTGTCAATTTTGAGACGCCATGGAGTTACACATTTATCCCAAAATGAAACATCCAGAAAACTCGCAAGAGATGTTATACGAGACGTTTTACTAACTGTTAGGGTGGTGTCAATTTTGAGATACCGTTGAGGTATGTCATCTCAATTAACACGTTTCTTCAACTTCAGTTAAGATCTTATAAATGAGTCATTTGAGGTGTTTTACAACCTCTATATATATATATATATATATATATATATATATATATATATATATATATATATATATATATATATATATATATATATATATATATATATATATATATATATATATATATATATATATATATATATATATATATATATATATATATATATATATATATGATTGAAGAAAATGCTAAATTTGTACAATTTTTATTTTTGCAATTGAATGAAAAAAAAAAATAAAAAGAATTATAAAACAGTAGAAAAATCCATGACAAAATTTTAAATTCTTTTCTGCTTTATTGCATCATTAAAAAAAATAGAAAATATATGACAGCCCCCTCAAAAAAAAAAAAAAAAAAAATCATTTATTCCTTATACATGCATGAAATCTAAAATATTCTTTCTTACAGTAAGAATTTTCGAACTTTTTATGTTATTTGTGTTTTTGTTTGATAATTTTAAACAAAATTTTTCTGTGTAAGTAAGGGTACGGTTTTGTTTTTTAGCGTAACTTAAATTATATACAAAATGAACTAAAACATAAGTAGCAATTGCGCTACTAGCACTTTTACATCTAATTCTTACGCCTTCTACTATAACTTCAAATTGTTCAGATGTAGCCATGGTGGGTCCAGAATATATTATTCTTGGTGCAGGATCATTACAATCAGAACCCTAAGATAAAAAAAAATTAAAAAAAATTAGACATCTATATATTTTTAGTTATGATTTAGAAAGTAAAATTTTACATCTATAATTCTTTTGTTAATCATATTAACAAGTAAAAAATAATATATTTAAATAAAAAGAGTTAAATTTGGTTGAAAAGTTTGTCTACAGATGCTATATATATATATATATATATATATATATATATATATATATATATATATATATATATATATATATATATATATATATATATATATATATATATATATATATATATATATATATATATATATATATATATATAAACTGATAATCTATGACAACACCGGCACAGGTGTGTATGTAAAATTTTCTTTGATGGTATCAATATTTTCTCAAAATAAGCTAAATTCAATATTGTAATTATTTTTGTTCAATCATAATCATGCTTTTTTTTCTACAGAATTTTGAAAAATCAAAGAAAATGTTGAGTATCAAATGAAATAGCATATTTATTGAATGACCATACTTACCATAAAAAAAATGGCAAAATTACATGAATCGTATAGAAGACTGGACCTTTTCAAATGAATTTGGATTTTTTCCCTATTAATTTACCCGTATATATAGTCGTCAAACATAACTTTCACTCACCTATCTATCACTCTACTTGATGAAAGCAGTTTGGAAAGCAGCCTAAATGTGAGCTGAAAAAGTGCATCTTAACCTTAGCAAACATGCGTACACCAAGAGAGTGGAGGTTATGCAATTAGGCTAACCTATATAATACATTCATAATCTGGACTTTAATAATTAGAAACAACAAACTTCAATGAAATCCAGGCATTCGTCTCTTTGTCAAAATAAACTTTTTTTTATAGGTTTCTCTAATTTTAGATCCATCAAAATATCTTCTTACAGTTTGCTGACACCAAGATGTTAATTGAAATTTTTGTTTCAGGAATGTTAATACTTTGATGTTTTTTAAAGCACTCTGACAAAATCAAAATTCTTCATGCTTTTTACTGTACTGTTGGAAATAAAAGACTCTCTAGATTTACAAGTGGAAGTGATAAATCGCTGGAAGAATCTAATTATGGAAGAATTTTGCTGGTCATTCGCATTGTGTATAGTGCTGCTTGCCCGCTCTGCTTTCCTACAAACACGAGAACAAAGGTGCATACTGTAGTTGACCTGTAGAGCCAGCACAATGGATATGATAAATAATAAAAAAAACAGAACTCATTAACTATGAATGCTACGTCAAAACTGTAAAACAAATTTAATAGAAGCTAAATTTCTGCACAATAACGTAGCTGAATACGCGTCCAAGATGAATATAGTTCTCCGAATTTAAACAGAATGTACTGCCACACAGACACAACAGAACATGCTGAATCAGTGAGTGGAAACAGTGAATTCCCCTAGTATATACTCTGCCAACTTCAAAATCTCCTCCATCATGCACGTACGCAATATCACCAAAACGAATTACTTGAAAAAAACATTGACGTAATTAAAATCACCTTATTTACCAATTTAACATTTTTCATTTACCACAAAAAATTTTTTTTAATCAACAATTAATAATTCAGTATAACTGTATATTTTTCTGCTGACAATGTTATTTTCACAGGTGAGTGATCAACAGACGGGAGATTGTTAAGGCATGAAATGATGTCAGTCTTACCTATTATACTATATATAATGATTAATAATAAAAATTAAGTTTTCATTCCTACCTCTTTCAGAAAAAGATCATCAAGATTGTCTCCTAGGAGCAACACAACACTGGCAAAGCCAAACAAAACCACAAAACCTGTAAAGTACATAAATATATATAGTTATGCTTGTAACATATTACACCTTTACATTTAAAATTAAACCTAAGGCCTTTAAATATGCATTATACACTAATAATGACTATCTTTACAATGTTCCCTTTTTTTCCGAGTTCCATACATGATTGCTGAATGTTTTGCCTAAAGTAATTCTTGATTTCTAATCTTATTAAAAAAGAAATCAGTCTTCAAAAATTAAATACAATTTATTTCTTAACTGGGTGTGTTCTATGTTGCCGATTTTATTGAAAATGAACAAAGAAGTTTTAATAATTTTTATACCTAAAAGAATTAGAATAAAAAAAAATCAATTTAACATACTGGTGTTATCCTGTTCATTTCTTTGATCGGTGAGAACTGTGTTGTATAAATTTCTAATGGAAGAGAAAACCGTTCCACCTTTCATCATGTTTTTCAATGAGGGAAGAATTCCTTCAAAATGTTTTTCGATTTCATTTTCATACAAAGTTCCAGAAATTCTGCTATATTCTGAAACTAACTAAGAAAACAAGAAAGAATTTTAACTTATAGTTATTAAAAGGTTATACAAAGTCTCAGAAGAAAAAACTACAAACCTCTTGTTCATCTTGAAGCCATGGATATGTTTTTACTACATCCACAACGGTGTTATGATTTATAATAATTAACTTTCTCCGGTCGCCAAAGGTGGCCAACATAGAAGAAGTCACTTTTCCCAGATCTGGATGCAATCTACTTTTTTCTTTTTTCAGGAACTCTATATGCTCTTGTATTGTTTCATCAGTTTCACCTTAATAAAAAAAATTTAAAATAAAGAAAGCTATAAAATAAGGATTTACTTTTTTCAGATCTTCTGAAATTGTTTGATGCCAGATAAGGAATATTATTTTAGTATATTAAAAAAATTCCTGTTTAATACCTGCAGCTCTTTCAGGTAAGTAGTGCTTTAATCCCCATAAGGCCTGTCTTTTACTAATTGGTGTCTCTGTATTTTCCTCCAAGCCCCTCTTTCTCTTCTTCCCTCTGAGTTGTTCTTGATGAATAGCAGGCAAATTTCTAACATCAATTCTAATTCTGTCGCGAACATTTCTGAAATGCTGAGTGATAGACTTTTTCCAAAATTCCTATATATATATATATATATATATATATATATATATATATATATATATATATATATATATATATATATATATATATATATATATATATATATATATATATATATATATATATATATATATATAATGCTTCCAACATTTCAAAAGCCTATAGCACTAACAGTATTGATACGGAAGGGGTGAAACTAGTGTGTATTGGTAGTCCAAGACCAATCGTCGTCATTCTCCAAAGCTTTTTTTCAAACAGTCTTTCCGGTATCGAGATTCTGGAAAGGTTGTTTGGAAAAAAAAAAAGCTTCACAGAAACGTTGTGCACACCCGACCAAGTCATGTTGGGAATGACGACGATTGGCCTTGGACTACCAATACACACTAGTTCCACCCCTATATATACTTACGTAAGTTAAGGAGTATCCAGCCTTTGAATATGAATGTGGATATTGATTCAAAAGAGCTGTAGTAATTAGGTTATAATCAAATGAAGAAGGATACCTGAAATAGAAGTTGTTACTGGGTAATTTTTGAATGAATTTACAAATTGTTTTTTACAACTAAAGAAAAAATTTATAGGTTAAGAATAAAACATTAAGTGTAACTTACAGAACACCGTGAACATTAACAGTTTCATGAAAAATTGCTTTGAGTACAGTAGAATGCTCATGTTTCTTAAGTCTGTCTCCAGTTTCTAATCCTTTTGATGCAACACCAAAAGATGGGAGCTTGAAATTCGAAGACAACAAATTCTGACGACTGAAAAAAATAGACTAAATAAATACAGAACCAGGTTTCTTTCATTTAAACCATTATGACTTCTTTTCGCTTAATTAAACCAGGTTTACAAAAAAAAAAAATATGAAAAGTTCTTTAGTGAAAGCGTGCATATATATATATATATATATATATATATATATATATATATATATATATATATATATATATATATATATATATATATATATATATATATATATATATATATAATATATATATATATATAATATATTTAAATATATATTTAAAGATATATTTAAAATTGGTAATAATATTAACACTTTAAGACTACTACTAATAATAATAGCAATAATCATGCAATATTGGAAGTAACAAATGTAGTTTTATTGCAATAATAATAATAATAATAATAATAATAATAATAATAATAAAATTATTGGAGAACTGTTTTATAAATCACTAAATAGTAGTAAAGACAATCATACTTTTAGAATTAAATTTCCCTTGGCTTACAAAAAATAAAAATCTAAAAACTACAGTATACACATAACTGAAGGCCAGGAGTTCTTAATATATTTTCCTAAGCTATATCCATGCTATATTTAATGGTTTTCAACCAAAGGTAAATGAAAAATAATAAAAAAAAAAAAAAAAGGAAGATTGGTTTATTAAATGTAGCCATCATAAAAAAAATAAAAAATAAAAATTGTCTATGAAAATTGTTTTACTGTTAATTTTTAAATTACAAATGAAAACATTAAATGAAAATATTCCAAGCATCCAATAAAATATTTTTACCTCATGCAAGCTGAATTACAAACTGTAATTGGCTTTTTAGATTTTATTCTGATTTCAATTTTCTGTTTGTGTTTTATAGCTGCAGTGTTCATTAACATAGTATCTTCTTCAAAATCTTCATCATACACGAAAAGTTCGACCTCTTCCTTGATATCGAATGTTTGCTTGGCAAGCAACTGCATATCTTCAAGACTAATTTCATTCTCAATCATCACTACTGTTCCTTTGTCATTGTACTTCAAAAGGACTCTGTATATATATATATATATATATATATATATATATATATATATATATATATATATATATATATATATATATATATATATATATATATATATATATATATATATATATATATATATATATATATATATATATATATATATATATATATACTGCAAAAAGTGTCCCAAAGAAGTCCTAACGATTTGTTGGGACATCGTTGGGAACACAACGATTCGTTAGCCATCGTTGAGACGTCACAACAATATTGTTTTTGGTTTTTGTTGAGACATTGAATTCGAAGTCACAACTAAAAAATTTTTCATTATACATGTTGAAATAGGTGTATAAATTTTGCCTACGATGTAAAAAAATTGCACAAAATTTTAAAAAATCATTATATTTTAAGTATTTATGTTGACTAAACGTAAGTAGCTGAAAATTGAAGAGAACTAGTTTTTCATGCGTATATTTAACCTGTCGCGTATGAATTATATAGATGCAGCGAAATGATTGTTTCCTTGCATGTAAGAAAGGTAAGGTTAATAGTTTTTTGAATTGACAGATTTTTTAAAATTCCTGGTATTTTAATATGCAATTCAAACATATTTTTTAATTTATTGTAAAATTTGGTAATTTATAGTTTACATTATGTGATAACGAAGGAAAAGTGCCCATGATGAACTTAGTTTCTTGAACCATGAAACTGTAATATACAGAAATAATCATTTCATATTTTTGAAAATGTGGTAGTGTTATAAAATGAAAGACTACAGCTCATTTTTGTAGAAAAACTGATTGCATTGTAGTTCAGTTCAAGCTTTACATCTGTTGTAAAAGTTTAGCAGAAGTTACACAAAGGTCATATAGGTATCATATAGATCGAGGAGCATAAAGGTGATACAATGGCAACTGGGACTCCCAGCATATTTTAATATATATAGGAAGGGTAGATGGGGAATGTCAATCTAAGATTAAATTATGATGGAATATATTATTGGCTGCATTAACTATATATAGGAGACGTAGTTAATTTTATAAACTTTATTAAGACTTAAAAAAGTAAGTTTTTGTAAACGTGATATATCCTTAATAAGGTTAGAAAGTTTTCACTATTTTGTTTTAAAATATACAAAAAGAAAAATGTGTCCATTCATCCATTAGTTTTTGCCTGTTCTTAGCTTCCAGTTTAAACTTAAAATAGGTCACATATTTTGCTGAAATACTATCCTATACCTAAATTTCTTATGGTTTTGATGTGAATTTTCATTTATTATGTTTTCTTAGAGTTCATAAAATCAAACATTAATTTTTACCATAAAAATAAATTTGAAAATTAACTACTATACTAAAATAGTTTTTTATAATCAGAATTTCCATCAACTTTAGTTTCCAAAGCATAAACCAAATAAAAATTTTGCCACCAACTATGTTCATATTTTTATAACTCATATTAGGCTGACTTGATATTATGATGTACAATTTTATAGGCTTAGGTATTGTAAACATTCAGCTTAAACAATTTTCATAAAAAAAAGGAATATCTATCTTACAGGTTCAGTGATATACAGTACTTAATATTGATGAAATTGTATATTTGCTCATTTAATTTACTATTAATTTTTTTTTTAACTGGCTATCTAGATGGATATCCAATAAAATAAAATTCTTCATTATAGGAACTAAAATGTACAATATGTTTTATCTTTGTTCTGTTTTTTACAACTCTATTCTGTATAACTACCTTTAGATATGAATTTTGAATAAATTATTCAATTATTCATATAAGTATAAACATTAAAAAATGTTGAAGTTTCTTCATATATATATATATATATATATATATATATATATATATATATATATATATATATATATATATATATATATATATATATATATATATATATATATATATATATATATATATATATATGGGTTTAATAAAAATAAATAAACAGTAGAAAGGAAGAATAAGTAAATGTGTATAATGTGAACTACTTAATTTTGAAGAGTTATCACAGTCTTGTGTCACATGTGATAGGTAACTTTAAACATTGATATGTGTCAGTTACTCTGTGGGCAGGTAAATGTGAGGTGCAGTATGTCTAAACTTAGTTTCTATTATGGAAACTTTTTGGTTCCAGATACTGTATCCAAGGTCATGAGTCTATATTATGCTTCTGGAAAGAATCATTTTGAAAGCACCAGTGTGTACCTAAATCGAAATTAGATGAGCGTTGCAAAGAATTGTGATGAAAAATTAAAAAAGTAACTTCAAGAGTTACTTTTAAGCTTAATACCAGTAAAACACTGTAACCAAAAAAAAAAAAAAAAAAATACTGAGGAAAGAACTCTTGACTGAATATTCATGGGTTTTCTGCAATTGCTAAACCATTTGTAAATGCCATGATTGTCAGAAAGTGGAGAGAGTAGTTCAATACTCATAAGGATTAGCCTGCCAACCAATGGTAAACTACTTTGGTCAGATGAATCAACCTTTATACACCCCTCTCTTAAGTAAGTTTACATATGGAGAACACCTTCTAGGGAAATGATCTGTACTATCTTATGTCATGCACAAGTGAAGCATAGAGGAGGTTCCATCATGGTTTGAGATGTCCTATTATGGTACTCTGTAGTCCCAGTTATCACAGTTCATGATAGAGTAACTGTAAGGGATTTTGCAAGCATCTTGAGTTACGAGGTTCATCCAATGGTGCAAAGATTGTTTCATTTTTAATGCTAACTCCATTTATCAGATATAAGGCCGAATTAATACTTTTTATGCTGTCCAGTCATGGTTTGAAGATTGCAAATAAGGTTTCATGTTTTCCCTGGACCCTACAATCATCAGACCATAATATCAAGAGCCTTTGTGGTCAATATGAAAGAATTTGGTTAGTGATCACTATCCTTCACCAGCATTCCTACAGGAAATTCATTTACGTTTGTATGAGAAATGGTATAACATCCTATTATGCATCTTCCAGGGCTTCTATTTGTCCATTTCCTGAAGAATTCAGGTGGTTAAGATGCAAGAAATATATTAATGCATTTACCAGGTGTTTGACCATGTTTCCATATTTTTTTCCAAGTCATATATATATATATATATATATATATATATATATATATATATATATATATATATATATATATATATATATATATATATATATATATATATATATATATATATATATATATATATTGGCCCTCTTTAAAACTGGCACTTGATATGAATTTAAAGGAATATCTGGCATTTTTAGCTGTATAATAAAAATTGGATATTCAGTATTCAGTGTTTGAAAATTTAGAAATATTTGGTTTTCAGTAATCTGGCCATTCCCTAATAATATTTGCATGATTAATGCCACTCTGACTATATATATATATATATATATATATATATATATATATATATATATATATATATATATATATATATATATATATATATATATATATATATATATATATATATATATATATATATATAGTTTGTAACTCATAATGTTGGATTTTTTTTTGGAACATTCAGAGGAAAATGCAAAGAATGCACTTGCATTGAGTATGTAACAGAAAATAATTCTATTAAATGTGCATATTGTGACCATTCTCCATCAAAACATGAAATTAAGTCAGGTATGTTATATATATATATATATATATATATATATATATATATATATATATATATATATATATATATATATATATATATATATAATATATATATATATATATATATATATATATATATATATATATATATATATATATATATATATATATATATATATATATATATATATATATATATATATATGAAGCATAATGCTATACCAATGTAGGAAGCAATAATGCATATGAATGATAAACTTTAATAATCAGTATAATAAATAGTTAGACTTTTCAGATTAATATAAAATCCATCTTCAATATTTTCTGTAACAAAATCACAATCAAATTAATAGTAAGTCACAATATGCATGACACAATAAATATAAAATTAAGATTAATAATATTGAAAATAAAGTTAAAAACACAGGTTATAAATTACAAATGGTAAATTGTGAAATGAATGTACTAAGTGTATGTGAAAATTAAGTTATCATTTTGCTGTCAATTATCAGTTTAAAGTTTTTGATGTGTGTAATAGAATATAACATTATGAACTCAATACTGTTTCTTTTCACAGCTTGTGCAAGAAGTCGAATTGATCATGAAGAAGAATATCTCAGATATGTGCGAGTGCTTGAAAACTCTTTGTAGGAAACTTAAGAAGGAAATGTCAATTAATCATCTGATGGATCTTGTTCAGTATCAATTGGCCCAGACACTGACTGTTTGTTTATAAAAGAATATGCATCACTCGAGGACATTGCCAACAGTATTTATTATGGGCCATGCTTATGGGTTGAAAACACTTTTTCCCTTGGGGATTGTATAATACAGATTTCCAAGAACCAGTGTGTAAAATTTGAAAAATTCTGTATGCTTGAAGCATCAATTATTGCATTTTGCATCTATTATTTAAAAAATCTATCTTATCCCCAAAATTATGGCCAATATTTAGGGCTGCTGCAATCCCTTTTAACAAATACAAACTTTGAGAGTAATTTACAGTCAGAAAAATTAGTACGCATTTTAAACATTATTTGAGCCACCCTTATGTGTTGAAATATCAACTCATGTGAGTTAAATTTTTAATTGATAAAAATATATAGGTATTAATTTTTTTTGTTTAAATAACTGATTATTTTTATTTCATTTTCTATTTAAATATGAAATTTCTTATTTTTATTTTTCCCATCATTTGGTTAATAAATAACAATCTTTATATGTATAATTTTTACAATATTTTTGTAAGTTCCGTAATATAACTATATGTAGCAATATATTATGTTTGGTTTTCCTTTTTATGTATACCGCATATAATACTTTTTTAAGGTTTTAATTCATATATTATACTATTTCTAATTTCATTCTAAATTTTAGTGTTTATAAAGATTACATTACACTAAAGTATTTAAAATTCTTTTATATTAAAATGATATTCCAATTTTAAAACACTTTTAAATATTTCCGCTAAACATATTTGAAAAATTTTTTTCACCTGAAATCTGACTGTTACTGCATTACAAAAAGTATAATAGACCTTTTATGTATATTCATAAACTCAATATTATTATTTAAATAAGTCTTGATCGATGTAAAAAAGAAATTTTATGAATTTTTATGCTTAAAATGTAACTGATTTTATGAAATATTGATGTCAATAAAATGAAGTAAAACTTTTAATTAAAATTATATGGCATCTGAATACAAAAAAAAATTGTTACAAAGAAATTTTCTGCATTTAGAAATTATTTTAAATATTATATTTGTATGGTTTGCAAAAATTATAATAGAAAAATTTTTATTGGGACATTGTTGAGACAATCAAAAATTTCGTTAGGACAAAATGAAGAGTCCCAACGAAAGGAGGTTCAAATTTCGATGGGACAAGTGGCACTTTTGTCACAACGAAATTTCTGTCACAACCGATGTCCTAACAAATCTTTGGGACATGCGATGTGACATTATTGCCACTTGTCCCATCGATTCATTGGGAATTCCTTGGGACACTTTTCACAGTGTATATGTATATGTATATATATATATATATATATATATATATATATATATATATATATATATATATATATATATATATATATATATATATATATATATATATATATATATATATATATATATATATATATATATATATATATCAGCACTGGCAAGGGGGAGAGTGCCTCCAGTGTTATTTGAGATGACTGACTTGAAAGGAAACCTCTTGCTCATCTTTTTATATATATATATATATATATATATATATATATATATATATATATATATATATATATATATATATATATATATATATATATATATATATATTCATAAAATTTAACCTATATAAATTAAAAAATAAATATTCCTCAAATTTGCTTTAAAGTATACATGAAAAGTAAGCTATTTATTATTGTGACTATTCAAAAACAAAACAATTAAATAAAAAAAAAAGCCTGTCAACAAAAAATTAAAACTTCATGGTCTGTGGTAGCTCCCTAAAACAGAAAATCATCCATCCAAACAAAATCTTTAATTTAAAAATACAGTAAACGCTATTTACTTTTTTTACCCATATACTCATCTTCAATTCATTAAAACAT
>SEYY01018518.1:7500-37500 GCA_009176605.1 Armadillidium nasatum | reverse complement strand
CTCAAGAACTTAACGTGACTACACGTGGATTGAAGAGGACTACGTCCAACCTAATAATAATAATAATAACAATAAAATGGACGAGACATGCTATAACATTAGCCTCCCTCCACCACCAAGTTTTATAGATTTAAAAGTAGTTTGAAATAAATTAAGGTGAAAAATTATTCAATTGTAAATTATTACAATTATTACAAAGCAAGTTTTCTAATTATGTTCTTTATTTTACAAGAACATCAGTTCTTTCGTACAGTAAAACTGGAACAAAAAAATTCATTTTGCAAAGGATATAATCTGCATTGATTACTTTTATTACAAGCATTGATAAATATTAAATTTTTATTTAAAAAAAAAGATTACACACATAAAAAAAAATTAATTCGTAGAAATGCAAAGTCGTTTATCGATTTCAATGAATAGAAAAAAAGAATACCTTAAATATTGATCCTGTAAGAAAGAAAAGCTCGATTTGTAACAAGTGGAAATCGTAACAAAGGAATTAAACTCTTTTATTCCTTTTGTTTTGTCGACAGGGAATGCCTTTGCAAAACTTCGTCTGTTCTGTCTTTTTATAGCGTGCAGCTACCTCATTCCGGTATTTCCCCAACTCTGGTGGAAGGTAGCGGGCCTCTGGCTCTTTGCTCACCAGAGGATTATATATATATATATATATTATATATATATATATATATATATATATATATATATATATATATATATATATATATATATATATATATATATATATATAATATATATATATATATATATAATATATATGTTAATGTAGAGGTATTCTCAAAAAGAAATAATGTGTCATTTCTTTATTATAAGAATCATTTGTATAGAAATGGGTAATTCTCTGCCTTAACAACCTATCATAAATAAATGATAATAATAGTTATCGATTTCTTCAACATATATAATCACTGTGTTATACAAGCACTATTCGCTTTAAGTAGTCATTGCTGTATGTTAGCTTTTATTATTTATCAAATGATTATTTAATGCTCAGGTGATTTAATTATTCATGGGTAGAGGGTGCTCACGAGGAGCAACCGTTTGCCGCTTCCCCTGGCAAGTGGTGACGAAGTGTTTGTCCTACAGAATATTTTGTTCCTCTATTGTTTGAAACGCTAATAAGAAACTTTTTTTTCCATTGGTTCTTTTGAACATATTTATGTTCAAATAATGTCATTTCCAAGTGCTTGACGTACTTCATGTTTTGTTTCTTTAAATTATTAGATATTACCTTTTTAAATACAAATACATTTTACAAAACATTATAAATGATATAAAAACAAAGTGAACATCAAATTTAATGTTTTCCAAAATTATTAACTTTAAAATTAAAATTACTAATTTTGTTAGAGGCCTACTCATTCATTTAACTTAAAATTCAATTAATGTAACAATCATTATTGTAATTCTAAGAATTGGAAACGAATTAGGTCATAATTCCAAGAAATATATTTTTATTCAGTTGCTGCAACTGATCCACCTTCCCCTGCGGCTATAGCGTAACTTTGCATTCTGCTTTCCTGTTTCGCATAGATATAATCCAGTTACAAGACGAGCTTCATTTTTTCCTCTTCCTGGAGGGGGTTTCCGTCCTTTTTTTTTTTTGGTGGGGGGGATGGCTATACACATTGGAATTAAAGCTATTTTCCTTCAGTAAAAATTTCCTGCTTATCGCTCCAAGCTCAAATGGGACATTTAATTTTTTTTTGATGCTCGGCAACTGATTTTCCAAACTATCTCATGCATCACTTCTTCGAATGATTAACAACTGATTGTGTTTTTCAGCTTGTTGAGCTGTTTCTATGACAACGGAGTTGCCAGAGATTAAATTTTTATTACCTATTATTTATTTTATTTTTCGAATATATTTACGTAATATTTTATAAATCTATCATATAATTCTGAAATTTTTTTGTTCGTATGGTCACTAATTTTTTTTTAATAGGCTTTAGGATATCTATTGAAATTATTCGGGAAAAATTAATGTACTTTAGAAAAAAAAAATTTTTCTAAGCTTATGAGTTATGACCAATTTTACTCTTTTATTATTATTATTATTATTATTATTATTATTATTATTATTATTATTATTATTATTATTATTATTATTATTATTATTATTATTATTATTATTATTATTATTATTATTATTATTATTATTATTATTATTATTATTATTATTATTATTATTATTATTATTATTATTATTATTATTATTATTATTATTATTATTATTATTAAACCATTTTTCCCACTTTGCTTTAGAATTAATTCATTCCAAAAGAATTGTAACCCATTTTTATTACATATATAAAATTAAATATAAACTACTTTTAAATTTCAATCATTTTAAATAGAACTCTGTAATTAATTTTAAGTTTATTATTTTCCAAATATTTTTAAAATTTTCTTGGTATTCTTCCTTGTATTTGTTCTCTGAGTTTCTTGTTTTTCTTTTTTCTTGAGTGGGAATGGTAATCTTTCAGTTGTGTTTTTTGTCTTTTCCATTCTTTTTTCCCCTTTTTCGTCATATTTTCTCTCATTTTTTTTCTGAGAAAGGAATTCGGTAGGATTATTCCTTGTCTTTGTTGAATGCTGATTCTTAAAAAGAATGTGGTTACTCAACCTTCTGACTTCATGTACTCCTCCTACTCCGATCTCTTCTTACTCTAATTTTCGCTCTAAGGTAATGTCGTTCTTTTTCTTTTGTTCTTTTTGTGATTTTTTTTTTACTTTTCTTTTACAATTTGTAATCACTTTAATATAGTATCCTTTTCATCAAAATGTATGAATGTCCTAAACTGTCACAAAAATTTTATTTTTTTTTTTTGCATAGTACGGATAATGTGAAGAGGCAATAATGTGTTATTTCTTTATTAGAAGAGTGAGTTGAGGTATTTATCTTCAATATATAATAATAATTATACCTTTCTTTTCTTCAGTTTGCATAATTGGTCATTGTTGTATTTTACTTGTATTTGTACAAATGGTAATTGATTGATCAAGTGATTTTATTATCTGACTTGCGGGCAAGGGGGTCATGAGCAAGCAACAGTCACCTGCAGATCCTAGAACCAGAGGCAGAGTGCTCTGCACAAAACTTTTTCTCTTTTATTTGAAATTCCATAAGAAACTTTTTTCCCATTGTTTTTTTGAACATTGCTTACATGAAGAATCTGATTCTAAATATAATATATATATATATATATATATATATATATATATATATATATATATATATATATATATATATATATATATATATATATATATATATATATATTTTTTTTAAATTTTTTTAAATATTAAATTTTTAATTACATATATACAATATAAAATATTATAAATCAAGTCAAAGTTATTATTATTATTATTATTATTATTATTATTATTATTATTTATTATTATTATATATTATATTATTATTATTATATATATTATATTATATTATTATTATATATTATATTATATATATATATATATATATATATATATATATATATATATATATATATATATATATATATATATATATATATATATATATATATATATTATATATATATATATATATATTATATATATATATTTTATATATATATATATATATATATATATATATATATATATATATATATATATATATATATATATATATATATATATATATATATATATATATATATATATATATATATATATATATATGCACAATAAAGCTGTTTTGATAAACACCAATGAGAGCATTGAAACTGCATTCATTTCAATATATCATCTTCGAATACATATCGTTTTATTTAATTTTATTTTCAGTTAATTAATTAAAAAGGGGATGATCCAATGTTAAAATTTTTTTTAAAGTTTTTGACCGATTCCTCTGAAATTTGCAGTGTACATAGCTTTTTTCCTCTCTGAAAAAAAAGTTAATTTTTAGTTTTTTTTTAGCCTATAACGGTTAAAGATTTATTTTTTTTTTTTAAGGAAATTTGACCCTTTTTCAAATGGGACCAAACCATTGGTCAAAATGACCTGAAATTTGGAAGTGTATATTCAGAACTCTATTGGCTACAAAAGCTTTTAAAAGAGTTTTATTCCATGCGTTTTAAAAAAATTTATAAGCCCAAAACTGACCAACTGTCGATTTTATTTTTATATCCACCTTTTAGAGCAAAAAAAAATTTTTTTTTAAAAACAACTATAACATTCTTACTTTTGGTTGGTATATAGAGGAGGGATGGGACTACAAATTCATTTATATATTTATTCAATGATATTCGTTGGTTTCGAGATATAGCCTTTCAAAAATGATCCATTTTTGACGAAATTTCAAAAATCATTTTTGACGAAATTTCAAAAATTCCCAAAGTTTGAGAGGCTATATCTCGCTTCAAACAAATAGCTTTTAATAATGTACTAAATCAAAGTTGTAGCCCTGTCGAAAAATAAAAAATTAGTAGGTAGCGTTTTTTTTTAAATAATTTTTTCTCCGAAAGGGTAGGAATTTCGCAAATTTTTTTTCAAGAAAAAATGCAAGTGCTTATAACTTTTTTTCTAGACGTGATATCAAAATTCTGTTCCCACTTATGCAAGAAACTGGGGCTAAGATTATTCAGTTAAATTTTCAGCTCATGTGGACCAGTGGTTTGGCCCCGCTATTCATTTTTTTTTTTTTTTTTTGAACTTTGGATCCAAATAACTTGCAAACCTCTAGAATCTCAGAAAAACGTCTGAAATGAACGTAGAAAAAAAAAAAAAAATGCATATACACTGAAAAAATCAGCTCATACGTTTCAATAATATATTTTTTTTAAAGATTTGATCCTCCCCATTTATTCGTGATTAATATGTAAGAGAGACTAGGAGAAGTCGGTAAAAATTAATAAAAATTAAATTTCTAAATTTTTATTTATTTTCAGTATTCCCTACGATAACATTACTGAAAAATTTGAGAAATGTTCAAAATACGATCTAGAATTCACGGATCTTTTCACGGAATTCTTTGCCGAAGATTTTGTCTTGAATGAAGAGAAACTTGCTTATGTTCGTCTTCTTCAGGTGGATGCCAAAGTTATTCCTTGTGACCAAGGATGGCAATATGATTTGGACGATCAAACCACATCTATAGTTTCAGATGTAAGTATATATATATATATATATATATATATATATATATATATATATATATATATATATATATATATATATATATATATATATATATATATATATATATATATATATATATATATATATATATATATATATATATATATATATATATATATATATATATATATATATATATATATATATATATATATATATATATATATATATATATATATATATATATATATATATATATATATATATATATATATATATATATATATATATATATATATATATATATATATATATATATGAGAATGCCCGACACCATACGGTATGGATATATCTTGTTCCTTTGAACTTCATATAAGCGTGAACTAATAATCGAAAGGAAATACCGATATAGTTAAAAGTAAATCGATACTAAAAAAGGAATATTAAATAGTCAGAAATGGCTTACCTTGTATTTATTGAATAATAAATTCTGACTCCAAATATGGTATTTTTCATCAAATATTTGAATGATGAAATAGAAAAATATAATAGAATCCAAGTAAAAACTTTCAAAACAAATCGCAATCAATGATGCTTCGAAAATTACCGATGAAATTTCAGTGCAACTCAAAGAAAATAAACAAACCAAGTTTAAACAAATAACAAAAAAACCAAAACGATTTTACAAGTAGTATGGAAAAGATCACAGAATTGTTAACTACGCTGAGATTATACACAAAAGAAAAAGAGATCTACACAATAGACATGATTTAGTCTTAATTAAGTGTGTCACTCTGAACAAACCCAATTAATCTTTTTGGCTTTACTACTAAGCAAGCGATTTTCATATATAGAGAGGAACATATCTCTTTGTAGTACCAAAAAATATTAATATATATATATATATATATATATATATATATATATATATATATATATATATATATATATATATATATATATATATATATATATATATATATATATATATATATATATATATATATATATATATATATATATATATATATATATATATATATATATATATATATATATATATATATATATATATATATATATATATATATATATATATATATATATATATATATATATATATATATATATATATATATATATATATATATATATATATATATATATATATATATATATATATATATATATATATATATATATATATATATATATATATATATATATAGTAAAAGTTCCATTTAAATATTGTGTAAGCTGGCGAACAAAATGTGGCTGAGCTCCATCTTGCTGATAGTACATAACATTTCTTACATTTAAAGGGACATCTTCTAATGGACCTTGTAACAATAAACCTTGCAAAAATTCCAAATAACTTTATCCTGTTAGGCGATTCTCAACAATGAAAAAACAGTTACAAAAAAAAAAAAAAAAAAAAAAAAAAAAAAAAAAAAAAAAAAAAAAAAAAAAAAAAAAACATGCTGAAAAATTGCTTCGACGATTTAATGAGTATTTTCGTCAGACCATCGAAGAAAGTTGCGGATATTCTCAAGAACGTTACGAGTACTTATTGCTTCATCAGTAAAAATTATATTTCGAACCAAATGACGATTAGCGACTATCCATCAAAAAATTACATGCGTCTAGCATAGTCTCCTGGTTGTAGTTGTTGTATACGCTGTAGGTGGATATGGACATAATCCTTTTTCTTGCAATGTGTGGATCCCTCTTGCTTGAGGAATTCAAGTTGAGCGGCAATTCTTTGTGACTTTGTGAGATAGTCGTAGGGGTCTGCTAAACAAAATCCAGAGTGCCTTCTACTTCATTTACATCTTGTCTACGGACACATACATATGTGATGTGCACAATGGGAAGTCTACCAGTCTTACACAATGTGAGGAAAGTTTTGATACTTTTTTTATCGGGAATTCTACAATGCGAAAATCGTTTGACGATACTCTTCAGCAGCAGTTGCAGTATTCCCGTTGCACATTCCATAAACAAATATATTCGCATATCTTTTCTTTTAAATCTGAATAGATTTGTGGCATTGTTTATAACTTTTATCACTGTTTTCATGCTAAATAATTCACAAATGACAGGTGATCAATTGACAAATGATATATATATATATATATATATATATATATAATATATATATATATATATATATATATATATATATATATATATATATATATATATATATATATATATATATATATATATTATATATATATATATATATATATATATATATATATATATATATATATATATATATATATATATATATATATATATATATATATATATATATATATATATATATATATATAATATATAAAGAAAGTGTTAATTAGTGTTTGTGTATAGATAGAAGGAAAATGGTGTAACATTTCCATAAGAAATCGTTGCTGCACGAACGAAATCGAATGATTTCCGTTTTCGATTCGATCAAAATCAACCCGAAGAAGTTTCTCATTAATTCACTTCCTCTTATTTCAAAAATTGTGTAATTCATTTATAATGATAGAATAGCAGGCCATTTTTATTTTCAATTACTCAACTCTCTCTCTCTCTCTCTCTCTCTCTCTCTCTCTCTCTCTCTCTCTCTCTCTCTCTCTCTCTCTCTCTCTATATATATATATATATATATATATATATATATATATATATATATATATATATATATATATATATATATATATATATATATATATATATATATATATATATATATATATATATATATATATATATATATATATATATATTATATAATATATATATATATATATATATATATATATATATATATATATATATATATATATATATATATATATATATATATATATATATATATATATATGATATTTCTTTTTACTCTGACTCTTAGACTTCTGCTCTTCGGAATGTCGGTGAATCTTTTGTTGTAAGGCTAGATATATGGAAAGCTTTCGATAGAGTCTGGCACAAAACTTTGATTTCTAAGTTTTCCTCCTTCTGTATCTATCTTTCTCCCTTCGGTCTTTGCTCTAATTTAGTTTTCGTTTGTTCTATACCAGCTGTAGCAGAAGACCATCGCTCATCCTTTAAATCTCTTAATAGCTGTGTTGATCAAGGATCTTTCCAATCCCCAATTTTTTCCTTCTTTTCATTAATGAACTTTTCTCCATTAATTTATTACCTATCCATTTCTCTGCCGACCAGTCCATCTTTCATTGTCTTTTTCTTTTGAAAGATGTCCCTACCAACAACAATTAATCGAAGTTAGGTTGGTAGCCCTGGAGTAACTAACCTCTTCCACGAATTTCTAACTGGGACAAAGAAAATATTGTTGCTTTCAATGCATCAGAAACTTAGTACGTCTTTTCTACTCTAAACAACACTCCACACAGCTATAACATCTTCTTCAAAAACACACAACTCAAACCCTTGTCTGTCGTTAATATTCTCAGTATTTAATTTTTCTCGTGATCATTCTTGAAGCGAGCACATTCTTTCTCTTTCAAAACAAGCTTCTAAGAAGTTGATTTCAAAATTTTGTATTATTCTCCAAGGTATGGTGTTTACCTCACACATCTAGGGTGGTTCCACTCTGACAGTTTTTCATGAGAAGGAGAAGTCCAGAACTTCAGGTCTTGTTAACTTTTTTGTTCTTCCTAACTCTCTTCGATCTCTTTATGTCCGTCGAACTGATGAGTCACTCTCTCTTTATTATTTCTATAACAAGGGACACTACTTTTCTGAACTCTCCATTTGCATTTTTCCTTCCCCATAAAGGGCTTGCGTTACACGCCTTTCTACACAGTCTCATCCTTTCTCTGTCCAACTCTCTGACCCCAGACGTAACCTCCATCCCCAGTCTAGCATGTACTCTACTGGTAAAATCTAAATAATGACTCTTTATTTATTTTCCCAACTTCCTTTCATTTGTACACATTTGAACAAAGTATATTAGACATGTCGGCATTCATTTTGAACCTTCCAGAAAATTTATCAACCCTGGTAAAATTGGTAGGCCTTCTGACTTTGACCCCAGAAGTAAGTATATATATATATATATATATATATATATATATATATATATATATTATATATATATATATATATATATATATATATATATATATATATATATATATATATATATATATATATAACGACCTTGAGCAGTTGGTGCAGCTCCCTACTCGTATCCCTGGTCGTCTTGGAGATGAACCCAACATTCTTGACCTTTTTCTAACTTCTAATCCTTCTCCTTATACTGTTAAACTCTTTCCTCCTCTGGGCTCCTCCGATCACCTTATCTCTGTATCCTCTTCTATCTCTTCAAGTCTTCCGCAGGAAAGACCCCCTTCTATTGAAAGGAAACGTTTGTGGCACTTCGGTGCCGCAAGCTGGTCGGACTTGCGATCGTACTTCTTCGATTTCCCTTGGAATGATTATTGCTTCCGTGGGAGGGGTCACTCGGAGTGTGCAGAACGCATTACTGAGGTGATTCTCTCTGGTATGGAGGCGTACATTCCATTTTCTTTCCATTTTACTAAACCTAACAAACCTTTGTTTAACTCTGCTTGTTCTCGCGCTATCCGCCGCAGGAATGTTGCCTTCAGGGATTACCATCGTCTTCAAACTTCAGAAACTCATGCTACTTATATTTCATCCCGGAATCGTGCAAAATCCTTATACTGATAACACTAAAAACTCTTTTCTCCGTAAAAAAAAATGCAATAATCTTTCTGGTTCCTCTTTCTCACGCTCTTTCTGGCATTTTGCAAAAAATGTCAACTCTAACTTTGCTTCTTCCTCTTTCCCTCCTTTAGTATCTTCCGATGGCACAACTGCTGTTTTACCTTCTTCTAAAGCTGAACTCTTTTTCTCAAACTTTTGCCTCTAATTCTACCTTAGACGATTCCGGAGCTATTCCTCCTCCTTCAACCCCCTCTAACTCAATTATGCCTAAAATTAGAATTTCTTCTAAAGATGTCATTTCTGCTCTCTCTGAGCTTAATACTAAGAAGGCGTATGGTCCCGATGGTATTCCTCATGTGGTTCTCAAAACTTGTGCTTCCGAGCTTCCACCCTGCCTTGGTAAACTATTTCGTCTTTGTCTCTTTATTTCAACCTTCCCTTCTTGCTAGAAACGTACGCTCATTCATCCTGTGCCGAAGAAGTTTGACCCCTCTCAACACTCTAACTACCGTTCAATTTCTTTAACTTCCGTTTTTCTAAAGCTTTCCAATCTATTCTTAACAAGAAGATTTGGAAACAATCTCAATTCTTCTAATCTTAAATCTGATCGTCAGTATGGCTTTCGTAAAAAACGCTCTACTGGTGACCTTCTTTCCCTTCTCTCTGACTCTTGGTTTTCCGATCTTCGGCATTTCGGTGAATCATTTGCTGTCGCGCTGGATATATCGAAGCTTTCGATAGAGTCTGGCACAAAGGTTTAATTTCCAAACTTCCCTCTTTCGGAATCTATCCTTCTCTCTGATTTCCTTTCTGATCGTTCTATAGCAGCTGTTGTAGACAGCCACCGTTCATCCTTCTCCTGTTTCATGTTTCTCAAGGATCTGTCCTATCCACAACATTGTTTCTGTTTTTCATTAATGACCTTCTCTCTATTACTTCATCTCCAATCCACTCCTATGCCGATGATTCTACCCTTCATTACTCTTTTTAGTTTGAAAGGCACCCCTCTCAACAACAGTTAATAGACGCAAGGGTAGACTTGGGGGAACTAACCTCTGATCTATCTCAAATTTCAAATTGGGGCAGAGAAAACGTGGTCATTTTCAGTGTCACAAAAACTCAATTCCTCCTTCTCTCTACTTGACACAATCTTCCACACAACTATAATATCTTCTTCGAAAACACACAACTCAAACCTTCATCTCTCCTTAATATTCTTTGTTTCTTTTTCTCGCGATTTTTTTTTGGAAAGATCACATTACTTCACTTTTTAAACAAGCTTCTAAGAGGTTGGGTGTTCTGAGGCGTCTTCAGAATTTCTTCACACCACCCCAGTTTCTTGCTAGTTATAGGGGTGTTGTTCGCCCCTTGTATGGAGTACGCCTCATGCATCTGGGGTGGTTCCACTCATACAGCTCTCCTTGGATGAATCCAGGGCTTTTCGTTTTATCAACTCTCAGACTCTCACTAATTCTCTCCAATCTCTCCACTGCTCTTCTGAACTCTCTCGTCGCATACTTCCTCGTTTGAGAAGAGCTCGTGCGACATGTCTTTCTACACAGTCTCATCCTTTCTTTGTCCAACTCTCTGACAACAGACTTAACCGCTATGCTCAGTCTTACATGTACTCTACTGGTAAAGTTTGGAACTCACTAACTTCATCTATTTTCCTAATTTCCTATGACTTACACACCCTCAAACGCACTGTTTTTGGGACATATTGGCCTTTAATCTAACCAGGATCTCGATTTGCTCCACTCTCAGGTGGAAATTCGGTAGGCCTCTGGTCTTTGCCCACCAGAGGTAAAATAAATATATATATATATATATATATATATATATATATATATATATATATATATATATATATATATATATATATATATATATATATAT
This sequence comes from Armadillidium nasatum, assembly GCA_009176605.1. Lineage (NCBI taxonomy): Eukaryota > Metazoa > Arthropoda > Malacostraca > Isopoda > Armadillidiidae > Armadillidium > Armadillidium nasatum. Next base: position 25,776 of record SEYY01018518.1, on the reverse strand, counting down.
ATATATATATATATATATATATATATATATATATATATATATATATATATATATATATATATATATATATATATATATATATATATATATATATATATATATATATATTTTAGTGGGACTTAGTTTGCGAGAAGAAATTTTTTCCGACATTAGCATTGGTATTGTTTGGTTTGAGTGGTCTTATCGGAAGCTTTATCTTTGGATTCATCCAAGATGGGTAAGTTAACTTTTCAGTTTTTTTTATTATGAAAATATTTTTTATTTTTTATTTTTGGCAAACAATATATTTCTTTTTGCTTTAAAAATTACGAAACTTTGGCTGTAGAGAGGAAAGATCTGAATAGTTTGATTTAAAGATATTTTTGGTATACTGGACACCAATTAAATTAAAGTTATTTTTAATTTAATTTGATCTACAAGATGTAACTGTTAATAGTAAAGTTTTTCTTTTCTGTGCTTTACAAATTTACAGTATATTTTGGCTGTTATGTGGTTAAATGGTAGGTATAAAACAATTACTAAAGAAGTTTTATCAGCATTTTCTAAATGTTCTGTTTTAGTAGCTTTTTTTTTGTATGCATTGTAAAATAAATAATAATAATAATAATAATAAAAACGAGCATCATTTCTAATAAAACAGGGAAACAATTTTATCACTCTCTCAAAAAGACATAAAAAATATTAGCGTTTCAAGTGTACGCTGCCGGTGTTTTTTTTTTTTCTTTTTCTAATGCAGCTTCATCAAAACAATGTTCGTGATCCATGACGTCACAAAATAACATTAATTCAAGTGATGGTGTTATAAATAAGGGTAGTTTACCTTTTACAACTGCTATAAACCATCTTTTGAAAGAGCATTTATTACTTAATTCTGAATTTTTTTTATTAAAACACTTCTATATATATATATATATATATATATATATATATATATATATATATATATATATATATATATATATATATATATATATATATATATATATATATATATATATATATATATATATATATATATATAATGTCTCCTCTGATGGGCAATGGCCAGAGGCTTCCAGTTTCCACCAGAGTTGGGGGAACATCGAAATCAGTTCAGTAAAAGGCCCACGACTTTTGAAGGTGTGCAAGTCAAAGGAAGTTGGAAAAATAGAAAAAGGGAGTGTGTTCCAGATTTTAGCAGTAGAGTAAATGAAAGATTGAGCATAAAGATTAAGTCTGGGGTCAGAAAATTGGACAGAGAAAAGATTAGACTGTGTAGAAAGGCGTGTCGCACGAGCCCTTTTCAGTGAAGATGTTTGCGACGAGAGAGTTCTGAAAAGTAGTGTCCATTGTGATAGCTGTAGTATAAAGAGGGCGACACAACAATTCGACGGGTAGAAAGAGACTGCAAAGAGTTAGTGAGAGCGAAGTAGTTGATAAGACGACAAGCCTTAGATTTCACATTTTCAAGGAGAGCCGTATGAGTGAAGCCACCACAAATATGAGCAAGTATTTGGGATAGCGTAAAAAATTTCTGAATGTTCCTCAGTATATATATATGTTTGTTCAGAAAGAGGAGGAATATGATTCTTCCAAGAAATATCATGTGAAAAAGATACACGGAGAATGTTAAAGACAGACGAAAGTTTGGGTTGTGCTTGTTCAAAGATGTCCTACTTGTGCGGAAGGTTGTGTCGAATAGAGATATAAATGAATTAAGTTTTTGAGGCATTGAAAACGAGGGATCGTCGTCGATTAACGGCCAAAATGTCCTGATTTATTGTATTTAAGTGTGTGCAAGTCAAATAAAGTTTTGAAAATAGATAAGAGGAGCGTGTTCCAGACTTTACCAGTAGACAACATGTAAAATGAAGCATAGAGATTATATCTGCTATCAGAGAATTGGGTAGAGAAAGAATGAGTCAGTGTTGAAAGAGGTGTCTCACGAACCCTTCTCAACGGAGGAGGTATGTGACTGTTGAGTTCAGAAGAACAGTGTCCATTGTAATAGTGATAGAATAAAGAGAGTGACGAAGCAATTTGAAAGGGTAGAAAGAGACTGCAGAAAGTTAGTGAGAGTGAAAGAGTTAATAAGACTTTTTCGGGAGATCTGTATGAGTGGAACCACTCCAGATATGTGAAGTCTACTCCATACAAGGGCGAACAACAACCCAATAAAGAGCAAGCAAGTATATTATATATATATTATATATATATATATATATTATATATATATATATATATATATATATATATATATATATATATATATATATATATATATATATTATATATATATATATATATTATATAACGGCAATTTAATTGTTCTTCGTTAATTAATATTTAGGAATCCTTAATTCCTTATTCATAGCATTTCATTTGCCTCTTGGTTCCATTGCTTGAATACCTATTACCTATTTCCTCTCCCAGTTAGTTAGTAAGTACTCTTCATTTTCTAAATCTTTCAACGAACACAACGTTATATGCATTCAAAATCTCTTCTCTATATAAAGTTTTATATATTATGCTTGTTTTCCTTGAGGTGTCTCGAAGTTCGCTGGGTTGAAAATCAAATAAAATCCATCTTCTAGTCATTGTCCTCTCACTTGCCATCGTTTTGGAGCTCGGTTTCAAGGTCTGTCTTCTCATCATTACTGCAGTATGACATGATGACTTTCTTTTTATTTCCAATCTTCTCTGCTAATCTTTACTTTTTTAATCTTTACTGAAACTTTAGGTATCTGAAGACTCCAGTAAACCAGTGCTACTTTATTCCCTCCTACTGTCTCTGTCCTCATTTACTTCCAAGGGCGATTGTTTTCCTAAGTGAGCAAAGTAGTTAAATATTTCTAATATTCTCGATTTGAAATCTCTGAATAATATATCCTTCATTTCACTACTGCTCTCATAAATTTCTTATATTTCACTAAATTCAGCTGCATACTTTATATGCTTTTTAATTCTTTAATTAAAAAGCAAAATAAATTCTAAATTGAATTGCTTTTCTTCTTTTTCCCTTCTTAAATCATCTTTTTTGGCAATTTAAATGTTCACCGCATCGAAATTTTTTCCCCTTTTATTGTTGATTAAAGAATTGGGGAGACTTTTTCCTTTTGAAATTCTCTATCAAAAACAGCATTGAAGAAATAGTGCAACTTTCAACTCTTATCTCAAATCGTCTTGGTGATGAACCCATCCTATTTTACCTTTTCTTAACTTTTCATCTTTCTTCTTATACTCTGTACCTTTTCCCTCATACGGATCCTCATATTATCTCTTATTTTGTATCCAGTTATTTCTTTCTAAAGGAACAGACAACTCTTAGACGAAGAGTTGTTTACATCGTTTTGTAGCAGCTATCATTGCCCTAATTAGATTTCGATTGATATGACTGTTATTCTTACCTTTCGTCCAAACTCTTATATATTAATTTAACTCTGTCTATTCTCGAGTTATTAGTCTAAGAAATACTGCTAACAAGATTTCCGTAGTCTCTTCAAATTCTCAAATATCATACTTCTTATTTTCATATTTCAATTGGGATAAATCTATTCTCAGAAAAGTCAGAAGCTCCTTTCTTCAAAGAAAATGAAATATTTTTCTCATTCTTTACGTCCTGTCTGGAACTTTACCTTACTGTCTCTTTTTACACGACATCTTTAATTTTGTTTTACATGTGAAGTTTTATTCTTTTTATCTTCCATTATACCTTAACTCTTTAGACTACTCCTGAGTTATTCTTCCTTCTTCACCCTCTTCGACTTAGTTGTGTTCAGTACTGCTGAAATTTTTTCAAAAATTATTTTACTTCTGATCTCTGTAAAAGTTTATTGCTAATCAGGAAGCACGCTCGCTTCTCCTGGTATTCCTAATGAATTCTCAAATCTTGTACTTCTGAATTTATATTTGCTTTGTTAAACTGTTTTTAAAAATGTTATGAGGTCACAAAAGTTTCATATTTTTTAAATGTCAAATCATTTTTAAAGTTAAAGCATGCATTTTTTAAATATAAGCTTATGGTGTTGAAGAAATGTTATTTTTACCACCATCTACCGGTCGGGAAATAGGGGATGAAGCCCCTTCTTGTTTTGTGCCATACATTTGTATCTTTATATTTGTTTTTGCTACATATATGAAATTGGAAACTTCATAACTTTTCGAGGTCATTTCTCGCTTTTTTTTTATTTTTTTTTTTTTACCTTCTTTTCAGCTCATTTTAAACATTTCATAAATGAAAATCTAGACAAGAGGATCCATTTTAAAAATGTACTCCAACTACACAAAATTTTATAGTTTTCATTATGTTCACCAAATCTATGCAATCCTATATAGATTATCAGTGAGGTGTGATCGAATCCAGGAATGTCAAAAGGATTAAAGTACTTAGCCTTTTGTTGGGAGAAAATTTGGCTTCGAAAGTCTCCCATTTCAGTTCTTTAAACGCAACTTCACCACATCAATATAGCTATAATGTACTTTCGTGAATTTCTTTATTGTTTTACAGATTTAACCATTTTTTTTTGTAAGGATAAAATGTATTTTTATTTAATAAAAAATTGTATATTTAAAATTTAAGAAGCAGTCACCGAATATTAATTTTGTAAAAAATTGCTTTCATATCCGGAGAGCTCTCTTATGATATATATATATATATATATATATATATATATATATATATATATATATATATATATATATATATATATATATATATATATATATATATATATATATATATATATATATATATATATATATATATATATATATATATATATATATATATATATAGTATATATATATATATATATATATATATATATATATATATATATATATATATATATATATATTATATATATATATATATATATATATATATATATATATATATATATATATATATATATATATATATATATATATATATATATATATATATATATATATATATATATATATATATATATATATATATATATATATATATATATATATATATATATATTATATATATATATTATAAAAATTTAAAAATTGTCCTGTTAATTTGGTAATCTTTGTGTGTTTCTAGGCTAGGAAGAAGACCATCATTTTTCCTGTACCTTTTGATTCTTTGTTTCTTTGGTTTAGCGACATCTTACGTACCAAATTTTTGGTGGTGGCTCGCCTGTAGAATTGGCGTTGGATTCACCATTCCTTCGATACTTGCGACTCCCATGATTCTATGTAAGCTTAACTACTGATTCTGTAAAATAAAATTTAACCTAAATAATATTAATTCTAACACAAATGAGATTGCTTTTCATCGAATATAATATAAATCTGGGAAAGGTGGGACTGGGAGTGGGAGAGAGGTTAAAACTATTGGAACTGTTTGAAGATAAACAAGGGAGTGTCTGTATCACAAAGGAAAAGAAGAAACGAAGAAACGAAATTGCACTGAGAAAAATGACAGTTTTCGTAAGGGTTGAGGCTAAGATTTACTTTACAGGATTAAAAATGTTATTGTAATTATTTGATATTTATTGTTTTGTCGATTTGTTAAAAGTTTTAAGTATTAATAGGTAGGTTAATATGGGTGAAAAATATTAGTAATGAGGTGAGAATGAGTAGAAAGACGAATCTTAGGAGTTCTTCTGAAAGGTAAAAATGGCAGCGTTGTAGTAAAAGGAAAGTGATAGCTTCTTACGATAAATCAATAACTATTTGAGATATGTAGTTATAACATGAGAGTACATGAAACGAAAAGCTTGTAACTTGTAACAAATATCTATCCACTATACGTGGATAGATTCCACATATGTGAGACAAGGACGATCAATACCCCTATACAGATAGAAAGTACTTGTGGAGGAAAAAGGTTCAATATGCCTTTATAACTACTGACCTCGTTAAAGAGAATTTAGGTAGAGAAATCATGTAATCCTTCAAGAATAGTCTTAAGAAATGAAAACTAATATAAACCACAGAGTAAGAGTGAGTTGCATTTAAGAGCTTTCAATGTTGATATGATGTATTCTTTTGATGGAAAAAATGGAGGAATTGCATTGTGAAGACCGAAAATAATTCATTATTTGCCTGAAATAGATGTTCATAATGGAAGTGATAGCAAATTTGCTATCATTTACTCATCGGTCTTTTGTCATTTTGATACAAGGGAGAGAAATCAGCAAAGGAGAGATACGTGATGAAATGTAAGACAGATGTTCATTAATGGACAGAAGAAATAGAGTCTTATATTGAAAAGATCATAACAAATATCCTTATCTCTAGATTTAAAAGATCCGATGGTCATCTATAACAACTGTTAGAAAACGACAATATCAGATATAAGACTAACTATAGACAAAACCTCAGAAACTTATCGATAAAAACTTAGAAACTCTTCAAAAGTCGTAATACTACGAATCAAGAAGAGTGAATTCCTCATTCGAACATTCTTTATAATTGCAATAGAAAATAAGATCAAAAGAATTAATATTATATTATTTTATAGATTTTGAAAACGTTAGAATTACTGAAGTCGATTGTTGGAAAATTGGTAAAAGCCTCCTCTCTTAAGAGACGGGTTGAACGAGTTAACTTTTTCACCTTCCAGCAGGAGAGAAAAGTATAACCTGAAATACAGAGACAAAACAGTTTATCAAGACAGGACACAAAAATGAAGACATGCTTTGGTGGGAACAGGAGTACGGTCCTCTTACTGCTTCTGTGTATTAAGTAGAAAGATGTAGTGGAAAATACATTTTAAATAGTCCTGGAACAATCCCGACAGCAATATGACAGCAATTATTCCTGTGATAGATATCCTGTGATAGGACAAGGTAAAAACAAAATTTTTGTATTGTATCCTTGTGTGTTAATGATAAGAAAGTAGAATGTGCTTTTTTTCTTGTCAGAGAGAATCACTTACATTCCGAGTAAGAAGAAAGAGTAAATGAGATTATTAGAACATAGGTAGTGTTCATCAAAATTAATATTCGGACAAGACTACTAAATTCGAACGGTGAAAAAAAGGTCTACGAAATCCTTGAGGAAAGTGTATCACTCCTCCTGGGGTCTTATACTCATAATGATGTTTTCAAACGTCAGAGTTAGAGAGCAGGCTACCTACATTGCCAAATATATATTTGGAAGTAATTTCCCCAGATTTTATTGACTTTTTGAGCTAAGCATCGACAGCTCTCTTAAAACTCTTAACTATCACAAATGACTTACTGAGAAAACTTTAGTCATAAAACTTCAATTACTTTTTAACGCTGATATTTTGACTCTCTTATTGCAGTGCACTACTTAAAGTACTTTATTATTATTATATCATTCCTACCAGCTTTCTCTCTCTCTCTCTCTCTCTCTCTCTCTCTCTCTCTCTCTCTCTCTCTCTATATATATATATATATATATATATATATATATATATATATATATATATATATATATATATATATATATATATATATATATATATATATATATATATATATATATATATATATATATATATATATCACTGAGTATGATTCAGTTGTGACATATTTATTTATTTCAGCTATAGAACTCGTTGGCCCATCTTACAGGACTTACACATCAATTGTAATGAACATCGCTTATTCATGCACTCTTATTCTTCTTTCGATCATCGTTTATTTCGTCCGACTTTGGCCGCAGTTATCTCTGGCAACTGTGATTCCACTTTTGGGTTTTTTCGGATTTTGGTGGTGAGTTTAGGGAAGGATTTTTTGCCTCAAAATATTTAAATAATGAAATAAAATTAGATATCCAGATATAAGAACGCTTTTTGTTTTTTAATCACTTTGATTGATCTCCTTGTAGATAAGGAGCTTTAAAACACACTTAATTAATAATAATAATAATAATAATAATAATAATAATAATAATAATAATAATAATAATAATAATAATGAATGATCCTTTTAATATAGAGAGACAACTCACCAGGTGGATTATAAAATTTTTTTTTTTATGCCGTGTTTTTCATTTCGTTTTGCAATTAATTTTCCCAGTTTTTTTTCATGTTTTTTCCTCACGTTTTTCATGTTGTTGTCTTTTTTATCTTTAATTTCCTAAGAAATTTTCTTTTTCTACAAAAGAATAAACAATGAGTAAAAATGACATTAAAAATGTGTTGATGTGTTACTTTGTCGGTTTGTACAGGGTGCTTCCGGAGTCTCCTCGATGGTTATTGGCAAAAAGAAAAAAGAAAGAAGCCTACAAGATTATGGCGACCATGGCGAGGATCAACAAAAGGCCTTTAAAATCGGACTTTCTCCATTCTCTCAAGGTTTTTGATGAAGGAGGTGGTCGTATTTGTACAATAGTTCAAATCATAATACTTTTAAAAACGATCTGTATTTGATTACATAGTACGGTTGATATATATTCATATATATCACATTATTATTATTATTATTATTATTATTATTATTATTATTATTATTATTATTATTATTATTATTATTATTATTATTATTATTAGGATGAAGTAGAAGAAAAGACAGAAAATTTGTCTTGTGTCGAAAAAAGAGGTGAACGCTGGAATTTTCGACCTTTTTCGAACGAGGAATCTACGCAAAGAAGACAATTATTTTAACTTTTATTTGGTTAGTATATATATATATATATATATATATATATATATATATATATATATATATATATATATATATATATATATATATATATATATATATATATATATATATATATATATATATATATATATATATATATATATATATATATATATATATATATATATATATATATATGGTTCCACAAACGCATTTCTATTTGAAAAGGGGGAGTTGAGTTTTGTTTTCTTGTTTTTGTTTTTTTCGTTTTTTTTCCGCTCTTCTTCTCTTTTAGCCTCTTTCTGCCAGTCGAGTTGTTGCGTTTTTTTTTCTCACACTATCGCTGTTATGATAAAAGACTGCTTTACTGAAGTCTCTAGTGGCATGCCTCCTATTTTGAGGAGGGTTCGTGCGGCGCGGTTTTCCATACCTTTTCACTGCTCAGTTCTCTGACCCCATATTTAACCGTTATGCTCAGTCTTACATGTATTCTACTGGTAAATTCTGGAGCATTCTTTCTTTCTTTTCATTTTTACCTGCTTCCCCTTTCACTTGTATAGTTTTAAATGTTCTGTAAGGATGTGAAATCATTTAAATTATGAATTAAATGAAAAACATTAAATTACTTTAGTATTGCATAAAATACTACAAGCACGATTTTTAAAATCATCAATAGAAAATAAGTTTGTTTTAACAAAAACTATTAAAAATTAATATCATTTAACTTCAAAATTTGTGGACTGTATTTTGGTTTATGTATACGAATAATAAAATTAATTAATCATCTTACAGTCAGAAAACCGAAAATTATGCCGGTGGAGTTGGGGGGGGAGGGGGGAGAGAGTGGGTGATGTAACGTCAAATGAGAGAAAAGTGAGATCTGTCCCATTCTATAGATGACCTAAAAGTATGCCAGTTTCGCAACTCCAGATTTACGGAAAAATAGATAATTGCCTGTTTGGTAAACTTTTTCGTGATTCGACAGTATAATATATATACAGAAGTAGGGACAGATAAAAGATCTGAGAGAGTCTCTCTCTCTCTCTCTCTCTCTCTCTCTCTCTCTCTCTCTCTCTCTCTCTCTCTCTCTCTCTCTCTCTCTCTCTCTCTCTCTCTCTCTCTCTTAATGAAAAGGAAGAAAAGAGTTGCGAGTAGAACGGAATGATGAGGAACACCGCTATTGATATTCTAAAACGATGAACGATGGCCTTCTACAACAGCTTCTATAGGATGACCAATAAAGAAATCAGGGAAAAGGATAGATACCGAAAGAGGGAAGTTTAGAAAATAAAGCTTTGTGCCATCCTCTATAAAAACCCACAGCAAATAAATCACTGAAGTACTGAAGAGCAGAGGTCCAGAAGTCCGATAAAAGAGAAAGAAAATGACCTATTGAGTACTCCTTACGGAAGTCATACTGGCAATCAGAGAAAAGGTAAGAAGAAATGAGCCGTTTCCAGATCTTTCTATTAAGGATAAACTCGAAAACTGTGCATAGAACAGAGATAAAGCGACAGAACAATATTTAGAGGACTGAAAGTGGCCCCTTTTCTTTGCAACAGGTTAAATGGGTGCACACTCTCCAGCAGGAAGCAATAGTCGAAATGTATTATAATCTGAGAAGAATAAACTTACCAATTCAGGGTGCAAATTAGGAAGCACAAGTTCTGAGAACACAGGAATGATACTATCAGGACAGTATGCCTTCTTAGTAAACCTCATTGGGAGCAGAAATAACATCTTTAGAACTTCGGTATAAATCATCAATGTATTGGGAGGGGGGAAGGGATGGAAAAGGAGGAATAACTCCGGATTCGTCTAGAGGGAAATTTGAGGCAAAGGTTTGAGTAAAGAGAAGTTAGGACAGCAGTAGTGCCGTCTGAAGAAGCAAGTTGGACAGTAGTATTATACTTATATTTAAAAGAAATAAAGGATTTCCTAGAAAAACTTATATTAAATTTGAATAAGCTTGCAAAGGAAGCAGCTAAATTCATTTTAATACCAACGTTTTGTATTAATAAGCCAATACAGTTTAAAATTTAGAACTAACAAAACTTAAATTACACATTTGGCAATATAAACTTATTTTACATAAAATATGGAAAGTTAATTAAACTTTAAATAAGTAATCAGAATATTATGAAACGTAAAAAAAATTAAAAAGGGTAGTAAATTAAAAAATAATAATAATGGAAACAAAAATGAAAACTTAAATGAATTAGGAAAATAAATAAGCAAATAAATAAATAGATTTATTTATTTATAAATAAGCAAATAAATAAATAAATAAGTAGAGAGAGAGAGAGAGAGAGAGAGAGAGAGAGAGAGAGAAAAAAAGAAAGAGAGAGAGAGAGAGAGAGAGAGAGAGAGAGAGAGAGAAGAGCTCAAGCAATTAGAAGTGACAAAGAACTATGGATATTTTGTATGGACTTAAATGTTCTTATGTAACAAGAATTTTAACATTCAAATTCTTCATTTGTAGAGGCAGAATGGAGAATAGACGTTCTGGAGGGATATAGGAGGGATATAGGATGTATAATGAGATTCCTTGGCTGAGAAAGAGATTAGTAAGGAAAAAATATTCATATGTTTGAAGACTCGCATCTTTAATTATTGACTGGTTTGACCCACATAATCTACTTTACAGTTGACACAATTGCACTTTTAAACTGTACCATACGGTAAACAAACGGGAATTGTTTTTTTAATCTTAAAATGGCTACCGATTAAATTGTTATTGATAACTGATATAAAAGTACATTTTGGAAAGTTCTTAAGTAGTATGTTTCTAATTTGGAAATGGATATCAGTGGAAAGAGATCCAATGTAAATAAACTTACATATTTGGTACAATGTAAGGAAGTTTATACTATTCACGGTAGATTTCCTCACATTGAACCATAAATATTAAGCGTCTTTACATTGGAACTCTTTCCAGTGATAATGTAAAATAATTTTCTAATTCATTATAATTTAGTTTTCCGAAAATAGTATGGAACAAATTTCTTATTTCGACATTCGCCTCTCTTCATCATTTTCATTCCCTACCAGGAAGGGTTTCCATCCCATCAATGGGACTACCAGTTTTACCCATTTGGTTTCCAAAGCCTTTCCTCTGTGAGTTTTTTTTTCACCTCTGGTGGGCAAAAGCCAGAGCCCTACCAAAGTTTCCACCAGAGTTAGGGGGAAAGTCAGGAACCTGGTCAAATTGAAGGCCGACATGACCTGATACACGGCTTTTGAAGGTGTATAAGTCATAGGAAGTTGGGAAAATAGATGAAGGAAGTGTGTTCCCGGATTTTACCAGTAGAGTACATGTAAAATTGAGCATAGCAGTTAAATTTGGGGTCAGAGAGATGGATAGAGTAAGGACGAGACTGAGTAGAAAGACGAGTCGCACGAGCCCTCTTTAATGGAGGAGGTATGCGACGAGAGAGTTCAGAAGAGCAGTGTCCATTGTAATAGCGATAGTAGAGAGAGAGAGAGAGTGACGCAACAATTCGACGGGCATAAAGAGACTGGAGAGAATTAGTGGGAGTAGGTGAGTTGATAAGGCGAGAAGCCATAGACTTCACCTTTTCGAAATAGCTGTATGTGTGGAATCACCCCAGACGTGTGAGGCATACTCCAAACAGGGGCGAACAACACCCTTATAGAGAGCAGGCAACTGCGGTGGAGTGAAGAAATGCTGAAGGCGCCTCAGAACACCCAACCTCTTAGAAGCTTGTTTAGAAAGAGAAATAATGTGATCTTTCCAAAAAAGATCACGAAAGAAAAAGAGGAGAGATGAAGGTTTGAGTTGTGTTTTCGAAGAAGATATCATAATTGGGAGGAAGATTGTGCCAAGTAGAGGGATGGAGGAATTGAGTTTTTGAGCATTGAAAACGACTACGTTTTCTCTGCCCCAATTTGAAATGCGAGATGAATCAGAGGTTATTTGCTCCAAGGCCACCCTCCTTGCGTCTATTAACTATTGTTGGGAGGGGCGCCTTTCAAAATGAAAAGAGTAATGAAAGGTGGGTGGGGTCGTCAGCATAGGGGTGGATAGGAGATGAAGTAATAGAGAGAAGGCAATTAATGAAAAGCAGAAAAAGTTTTGGGGATAGAACAGATCCTTGATGAACATCACTATTAATAGATTTATAGAATGAACGGTGGCAGTTTACAACAGCAACTATAGAACGACCAGAAAGGAAATCAGAGAGAAGATAAATTTCAAAAGAGGGAAGTTTAGAAATCAAAACTTTGTGCCAGATTCTATCGAAAGCTTTCGATATGTCCAGCGCAACAGCAAAAGATTCACCGAAATGCCGAATTGCGGATGACCAAGAGTCAGAGAGAAGGGAAAGAAGATCACCAGTAGTGCGTTTCTTACGAAAGACATACTGACGATCAGGGATAAGATTAGAAGAATTGAGATGTTTCCAAATCTTCCTGTTAAGGATAGATTCGAAAACTTTAGAAAGAACGGAGGTTTAAGAAATCGGCTCATTGACTTCCAATGATAGCCATTTATTTAATTGTTTATTTTCTTTAAATGCAATAAATTAAAGGGCCAATTGTTAGTGTTGTATAGCCTTAACTTTGGTTCCATAGTCTGATCTTTCTATCTATCTATCTATCTTTCTATCTATCTATCCATCTATCTATCCATCTATCTATCTATCTATCCATCTTTCTATCCATCTATCTATCCATCTATCTTTCTATCTATATCTATCTATCTATCTATCTATCTATCTATCTATCTATATATATCTATATATATATATATATATATATATATATATATATATATATATATATATATATATATATATATATATATATATATATATATATATATATATATATATATATATATATATATATATATATATTAATGGCTTAAAATTTGTTAAACTTGCAAAATATCTGCAGGTTTACGAACACGTTAGTGTATGTAGGATTGTCATATTATGCCCCTGCTTTGGGAGGAGATTCCTACTTGAATTTCTTCTTGGGCGCCGTTTCCGAACTACCCACATACATTTTCCTCTGGCCTTCAATGGAATACTGGGGCAGAAGATGGACGTTGTGTATCTCAATGACGATTGGAGGGGTTTCATGTATAGCGACAGTCCTTACACAAAATGGTGAGTTTCATCTTTATTGACAATGTTTTGTTACATGAAATGAATTTTTGTGCCAAATTATTTGCAGACACTTCATTAATGACGAAATATAGAGCTAAAACTGATTTATTCGAATAGGTTATTTAATAATCTGTTATTTATTTGAGCAGTGGTGAGCAGTATCACTGTAACATGAATAAAAGTGTTGTATTTTATTTTATATGCGTAAGCCTAATTTAATATGTGACCCTTTAAAAAAAAACTATACAAGTTTGCATTGTTATGACATGAACATTTTTACTTTATAAATTTTTAGAAAATAAGTTTGTAAATAGAATTCAATTATAAATTTATTCCTTTTTTGTTTTACAAGATTGAGCAGGGTTTTGTGCTTATGATGTAAAGACAAACATTAACATTACATAGTGAATGATTCACATCTGCTTCAACATCAATCTTTTATAAAATGCTAATATTATCTCCCCTAAAACATCACTTTATGCTTCTAGATTCAAAGAGAACGTTTAGATTCATAACTAAAATTGCGTATTTATAAAATCCAAAAGTTTTAGCAAAGGTAATTTTACATTTTATATTCTAGAGTTTTTAAGAGTTTCGTAAAGAGTTTTAAGAGTTTTGTGAATTTATATTGATAGTTTTATTTAACATTATAAAACATAAATATTTAAAATTTCATTCAGCATAACATACTCTTTAATTTTTAACTATTTTTGTCCTATTTTGCAAGTAACAAGTTTCTGATTCGTCATCCTAAAATTTGTCCTGTTTGACCTTTCCTTCAATGACCAACATGTCAAAGTTATTTCTTTAGTCTTATTTTCGGTCAACAGAACGAATTTAATTGCAAAATTGTCCATTACTTTTCTTATGGATTTCTTTTCTATTTCTTAATATTCAAACGTATATATATATATATATATATATATATATATATATATATATATATATATATATATATATATATATATATATATATATATATATATATATATATATATATATATATATATATATATATATATATATATATATATATATATATATATATATATATATATATATATATATATATATATATATATATATATATATATATATATATATATATATATATATATATATATATATATATATATATATATATATATATATATATATATATATATATATATATATATATATATATATATATATATATATATATATATATATATATATATATATATATATATATATATATATATATATATATATATATATATATATATATATATATATATATATATATATATATATATATATATATATATATATATATATATATATATATATATATATATATATATATATATTATATATATATATATATATATATATATATATATTATGGGAAGATAAGGAAGGGGCTTCACTCTGGTATGGTTTTGCCAAATGAAAAAAATTAATGCCAATGACCCTTTTATTGAACAAAATGCAATTCCTGTCTAATAATTTTCATTTGACAAAAATATCTTTTAAACATAATTTACACTAAAAATAAATGCAGTTTTTCTTCTACATAATCCCGCATTTTTCACTCGAGCTTCTCTGTACTCCCCATTTCCAATAAAGCAAGATTGATTAACTCTAATTTTATTTCCTACTATTTTTCATACATAGATACTGAAAAAACAGTTGAGTAGATGAACTCATCCCAATTGAAAAAGGAAAAAATTCAATGAATGTTTGAAAAAATAAATTATTTAAATTTTTTACGTGAAGAAAAGGAATAGTTGGTTAAATATTTTCATTAATTAAAGGTCACCTATTTATTTAGAGAGAGAATATCTTTTCATATCTTTTATGAAGATTAAATTCCTTATTGTAAAACATCGAGAAAGTCCCATTCCTATATTATGCTTTTGAAAATCTCTCAGAAATATCCTTTTCCATTCTTCAGTATTTTTAGAATTGCCAAAATGTTTCTTTCTTGAGCTTTATATTTCTTTTTATTGAATAATCTTTAATGTTAATTACTAACTCCAAATCTTTGTATTTAAATTTCACTTATTACCTTCCTAATCAATGGTAAAAAATAGTTCATTAGTTTATTTAATAGATTATTTGTTTCTTTGTAGACCAGACTACAACTTTGATTCTTTATTGCATTGGAAAATTTGGCATATCTTCTTCCTACGTTGTATTGCCTCTTATGGCATCGGAGTTATACCCAACAGTTGTGCGGGGCATTGGCTTAGGCCTGTCGTCCACCGCTGGAATGATTGGCCCCGTTATAATCCCACTAATTAATTATCTTGTAAGTAATCAGTTATTTTACATCCTGTTACGTATATATATATATATATATATATATATATATATATATATATATATATATATATATATATATATATATATATATATATATATATATATATATATATATATATATATATATATATATATATATATATATATATATATATATATATATATATATAATTCTTAACATTTATGCTGTTATTTACAGGGAAAATATTTTACAAGAAAGGAGCGTTTAAGGATGAAAGAGATAAGACAGAAACCCATCCAAGTCAAACGTAAAATAAACAAACCTCTTAGATGGGAAGAGACTTGTAAGTAATGAACAGTAAATATAGAAGGAAAAAGAGATAATGTAAAGAATTCTATAAAGCAGATATGAATGGAAATAAGATGGTACCACAGCGAGCAACCTCGAATTTGCCGATCTTCACGCATGCTTGATGCGAATGCACTACACTTCTTGTGCTGCGAGAATGTCACAACGGTAGCGGAATGCGAATGACAACTCCATCTGTCACCTAACGTACCTGTAAAAATAGATAGAGTGCCAAAGTTGCGTCGAAGACGTAAAGGATCAAATGAGTTACAGGATGTGAGATAGTTTATTAATCTTAGCCTGGTAAGACAACTCCAGTTGGAACTGGAGCCTACAAGATATAAGGGAGAATGAAACCTCAATGAGGTTAAAGTAACTTGGTGGGAGAAAAGAATTCTCGTAACCTTAACAGTATTTCCCGCTTCTCTTATGCCACTTTAGCAACCATTGCGTATTGAGATTTCAAGGTTTTTGTTTATATTGAGACCAAGAATGTTTGTGTTGTTGACAAGCGAGACAGTGGAGCAGACGAAAGAAATTGGAAAGTTGGAAGACGTATTTGAGAGGGAGATATGGAGAAATTGAGCTTTTAATGAGTTAAAGTTCTCAAAGTTGAGGTTATCCCACAAGGTAAACCTTTCCAGATTAGCAAGAGTTAAATCCGAAAAGGAAAGACGAAAAGGAACACTAGGGGCGAAAGAAGGAGCACATTTGAAATGGTTGAAAAATGAAGAATTGAGTCATCGTCATAATGAAAAGTATTAGAAGACTAGCTGAGGAAAATAAAACCCGGAGGAGCACCACTATTGACAGAGAAAGGAAAAAATTTATCTATCAACATTTGTCGAAATAAAACTATTTGAGTGAAAACCAGACATTTCTGAGCTAATAAAGTGAGAAGCAGAAAGGAATAGGGTTTAAAAAGCAACTACTCATGTTATGCAGCATCAAAAGCTTTGCATATTATCAAGCTCAAAATACTCAGGAATTTCTCTAATCCACAAGGGGTGAGAACCATTTATTAGTAAAGTAGGAAAGTATATCACCAGTTAACTTCAAAGGCTTCGAAAGCTATTTGATTATGGAAGAAAATGGAATAAGATTTCAATTGATTTCTGAAATTAGTGTTATGAATCCAGAGGTTTTGACCGCTTACAAGTAAGAATAATAGGGCTATAATTAGAGAGTTCAGGATGACAACCCTTTACCAGAACCTGTTATACATTTGCGCGCTTCCAGCACTGAAGAAATGTATTTTAAGGCATTGACATTAAATTTGAACATGGACAGATGCCAGCACAGCAATTCACTCCCTCTATTTAAGGGGAGGGATAGTATTCTTTCTAATGCCACATTGAAGTTGGCATGAAGTCATAATGTCATATAAATGTTGTAACATTTCTTTACTTGAGATATGTAATCCTAGGTAAAGAAATGAAATACATGAGAAGAGAAGTAGGAGGGAGAATGACAGAGTAATTCGTGGTAGAAAAAGAATAAAAAGAAGGAATAAGAGATTTGCATTTTCAGTAGAAATTTTAACTACAAATCCGAGATTTACAGAAACTGAATCCCTGTAATGATTCTAAGCTGACTGAAATTTAACGGTAGTGATAACAGTACGAGTTTTTCCATGCCCTATGCACTTTCCTGTAGCCTGAATGATACTAGATAAAGGGTGATTGAACTTTAGATGTTGAGAAGACAATAGGAGAAAATTGAGGAGATATATTATATAGTTGGATGGAATGAACCTGCTTATCTTCGTTAGCGATAACTGCCACAACCCTTTCGGCAGATAGTGGTAGTCTTCATTGTCGTAGGATAAGTTATAATAGAAGCCACTCAAAACCCTCAATTAGATTTGTTAGAGAGATAGAAGGGACTTTTGGAGTAGGGTGGAGCTACATTAGAAAAGTTATTATAATTAAGAATTATAAAATTA
>SEYY01018518.1:0-2500 GCA_009176605.1 Armadillidium nasatum | reverse complement strand
GATTATTATTATAGACGTTTTATAGTTGTATTGAAAACACGCGTTTCACAAAAAAGAAATTTACCACAAGGAGTGAAAAGGGAAGTATTGAGGAGCAATTTATTGATAAGTTGTTACAGTGTATTTTACCGCAAAGGGTTTTCTTTCATCTTAAGTGCTATAGAAGCTATAATAATATTGTAATTATTATGAATGATAAAAAAGATGTCTATTCGTCATTAAAATAATGCAGGTATATATATATATATATATATATATATATATATATATATATATATATATATATATATATATATATATATATATATATATATATATATATATATATATATATGGAGTGGAACTCCAATATTCGTCATTAATCCGTTCCTGAGGGGATGACGAATATCGAATAATTTTTTCCCATAGGAATTAACTAAAAATGGATTAATTCGTTCCCAGCCTCGAATTTTGCCTATCTATTCTTTAACAAAAAAAAAATTTAAATCTAGGATCGATCTCCGAAATCATTTCAAACACTGTACAATTTAACTACAGTACATATTAAACAGCGTACTGCCATAAATAATACGTAATACGCACTGTGTAGGCCTACATAAACGCTAAGCACAAATAAAATTTTAAAAAGAAATTTACCTTTTGGATGAGAAAAACAATGATTGTTATTAAGAGTTTTTATTTTTAAGGTTATAGGCTTTCGTAGGTAGGACGAATATTGATTTTTCAACGAATATCGGAAAAGACGAATACTGGAGGGGACGAATATTGGAGTTCCACTGTATATATATATATATATATATATATATATATATATATATATATATATATATATATATATATATATATATATATATATATATATATATATATATATATATATATATATATATATATATATATTAGTGATGGATCGGATGTCATATTTTCCAATTTGCGGATGCGGATGCGGATGCGGATGTTGAATTTTGGAGAAGTGCGGATGCGGATGCGGATGCGGATGTTGAATTTTCGAAAGTCGGATGCGGATGCGGATGCGGATGTTGAATTTTCGAAAGTGCGGATGCGGATGTTGAATTTTTCGAAAAGTTCGGATGCGGATGCGGATGTTAACTTTGATGAGGATGCGGATGCGGATGCGGATGCGGATGTTAATTTATTATGAGGATGCGGATGCGGATGTTAATTATATATATATATATATATATATATATATATATATATATATATATATATATTATATATATATATATATATATATATATATATATATATATATATATATATATATATATATATATATATATATATATATATATATATATATATATATATATATATATATATATATATATATATATATATTAGGGATGGAGTGAAGTATCGGTATCGGTATCGGTATCGGCAGTATCGGCACATTTTTTGGTATCGGTATCGGTATCGGTATCGGTATCGAACGCTCCGGTATCGGTATCAGTATCGGCTAAAAATGGCCGATACCGATACCGATACCAGATTTTTTTCGTCCCTTTGGCTTAATTAAATTATGTAATTTTTTTATTAATATTACGTAATATTTTGAAATGCCGTTTCGCGATAATTTTGTTTCCCGAACATTATATGTTGTTTTCCACTAAAAGTTTATTTTTTCAAATGCAAAAAATTGTTTTTCAATTTATTTTCACGCCATTTACTTCTTACCATTTGGTTTGTTTTCTTAAATATTTTATTTTTATTTTAATCCTTGATTAATCCGTTAGTAACATATTAAGATGGTAACCAAGGTACAGTCGTGAACAGAAGTTCGTTCCTATTAAGCTGGAAATAAAAATTTATATAAAATAGGGATCATTTCAGATTCAGCCAATCACAGTTCAATTAAGCCCCGCTCACCGTTTTTATTTTCTTTTTATTCAAAAAAGAGCTTTTATGACATGATTTCCATTTTATATAAATATTTATTTCCAGCCTAATAGGAACGAACTTCTGTTCACGACTGTACATGATATATATATATATATATTATATATATATATATATATATATATATATATATTATTATATATTATTATTATTATTATTATATATATATATATATATATATATATATATATATTATTAGTATTTCAGGAATATCTATATATTGGAAGCATCTCAATTCTTCAAATCTTATCTTTGATCGCTAGTATGACTTCCATAAGAAACGCTGTACTGGTGATCTCTTTCTATTCTCTCTGACTCTTGGTCTTCCACTCTACGGCATTTCGGTGAATCTTTTGCTATCGCGCTGGATATTTCGAAAGCCTTCGATAGGGACTGGTACAAATCTTTGATTTCTAAACTTCCCTCTTTCAGAATTTATCCTTCTCTTTGATTTTCTTTCTGATCGATCTATAGCTGCTGTTGTAGACGGCCACCGTTCATACTTTAAATCTGCTAATAGTGGTGTTCCTCTTTATTCTGTCCAATCCCCAAAACTTTTTAAACTTTTCATTAATAATCT
>SEYY01018517.1:30000-35000 GCA_009176605.1 Armadillidium nasatum | reverse complement strand
CTAAACTTAAAATCTCTCGTAAAAACGTTAGGAATGGAGTTTTTTCGTCGGGAAAAAAGCTATCTATACTGAAATTTTCAGGAGAATCGGATGAAAATAAAAATTATTTCGACTTTGGATCCTTCCCTTCAGTTGGATTTATGACGTCAAAAGTTTGTGCGTTCATTTTCCTAGCCATAGATTGCGTAGAAAGACAAAATAATTGAATGTTAGTCTCGTGGTATTTGGCAGCATGATACAGCGTTGCTATATGTGTAATTAGCGTGAGGGTTAGAATGCGAATAAAATGTTAAGGAATTAAAAAAAGGCCTTTTTAACCCAACTATTCCTTATTATACTTTCAACGATAGACTGACAAAGAGCTCCTTTCTTGTTGCTCAATATAGAAAGGAATTTGAGCTTTTCTATTTTACTGTGCGTGAAATATCCTTTAAGTGAGAGGGGGTGGTTCTTTATGTAAAATGATTCGAGAATTCTTCTGTCAGTCTCTAAAGATACGAAACACAGAATCTGAAAATCCTGAACTGAGGTAGGTTGACCAATGCACCAGGCATGATCTCGTATAACCGAATGCTCAGTGGTCTACCAGTTCTGAACGGAACATCAAATGTTTGCTGGCTCTAAGTTAGAGTTATAGGCCAATCTGTCCTATGTAGTTGGCATTGCAGTCAGCATGCTCAAAAATATATACCACAGAGGATCTACATGCATATTATAAAGAGAGTGAATCCTTGAACTTGAAATATGAGCCCACGGTAGAGATAGAGGTAGAGGTATGAAATGTATATCGCACTGTATTAAAAACGAGAAAAAAATCTTAGAAATTTCAACATTAAGGATGAATGACGGAGAGATTAGATAAGATACTTTAAAGTAGAGATACGTTTTGAGGACCAATGGAAAGCAAAAACTTGGATCTAAAAATGTCAAGAACAAAGTGGTTAACTATTTTATTCGGTATAAATGACGGGTATAAGTTGAAGGCAACAAACTTTTTGAGAAATAGAATTTCATTATGGAAAGAATGTCAATCAGGACAAGTTACGTATACTCTTTGCATTCCGAGGTGTAATAGCTAAGAGCTTACAGCTTTAATTAAGTTTTTCATCCTACAACTATAATGTTTACACTATTATATCGGCCACTATGAATGACATTACAACCTTGCTTTTGTCATCTCTTTTTCACTAATTATTTTTTTTTTCTTGCCACTATAAACTCTACCCTTCTCTTCTCTGTTTTCCCTCTCAGAGATTTTCTCAACTTTTATTTTTTATCTTCTACTATTCTTTTTACCTTTTCAATCCATCACAAACCGGCTTACTCTTTAACCCATAATCCATCTGCATCTCACAGTTTCTTCCGCAGCATCTCTTATATCATTTTTTTTAATGTTTTCCATACTTTCGAGTTTCTCTCCTATCCCCTCCACATGTTCCTTTCTCTTATCTCTTTTTATCTCTTCTTATCTCTTATCTCTTTTTCAGTGGTTGAACTCTAATCACTTTCCATCTCTCTTCTATTTGTTATTTCGTCTTTTGTATCTTCAAACTGGCCACAACCAAACTATGTTCATAATATAAGCCGACTCCTGGCACCTTAACATCATTCACAAACCTATAATCTGATAGAGTAAAATAATCTATGATTAGGTTTTGAAAAAACACCTCCATTTTCCATCTATAGCTTGTATATTTTTTAGAATCTCGGTGCTGAAAAAAGTGTTCATGATATTAAAGTCATTTCTCATACAAAAATCATTCAGCATATTACCTTCCATGCTTCCTTCATTTTTATATTTTGGTTCTAACATCTTCTCCACCTCGCTTCCTACTCCTGAGTTAAAATCTCTCATTAAGACACATATCATATTCTCTTTTCCACCTTTCTCCACATTACGCTCCAGTAAATTCATGAACATCTTTTCCTCTGCCCACCCTTGATTCTGTGCATATGCCTGAAACAGACGTTACTTACTTTCATTTATTTTAAAACTACCTATAATAATTAGTCTATCATTTACATTTTTCACTTTCTGAAGGCCAATTAAATGTCCAACCCGGTGCTGTGTTTCTCCCCTTCATCACTCCCAAATAAACCAACGCATATCATCCACCAAGGTCCCTTCCGTTATCCTCCCCTTCTACCTTCATCTCTGACAATCCCATAAATATATTCTTCTCTCCTCTATAATACTCACAAGTCACAACCTATTCCTTCCTCTTTCATGTGGCTACATTTAAGAAAGTAAATTTAATCTTCTTTGAAAAAGTGAAATTCCTTTCGGTAGTCCAGGTTTGTTTCCCTTTGTCGAAATTCGTAGGATTCCACGTGGTTCCGATACAGTCCATAGGGTATTGAAAGAAAGGTCATTTCAGACACCAGCTTTCATTGTCAGAATTCAGTCGAAAAATTTCCTTGCTTAGGGTGTCCAACAAGGACATTATATATTATTATAAATATTTATTTTGCAACACACACACACACACACACACACACACACACATATATATATATATATATATATATATATATATATATATATATATATATATATATATATATATATATATATATATATATATATATATATATATATATATATATATATATATATATATATATATATATATATATATATATATATATATATATATATATATATATATATATATATATATATATATATATATATATATATATATATATATATATATATATATATATATATATATATATATATATATATATATATATAATTATGAAGACTCATTTATAATAAATGTTTTGTTTTCCTTGCTACTTTATAGACACCAGTCCTCTCTGTAAGTGGCCTTGAAGCGGCGACCTCATTTGCTGCTGTTGTTTATTCTACAAACGAAAAAGGCAGCGGAGAACTCTTCAGGCTCCAAACGTACACTTTGAAGGATAATGCCGAGAAAAGGACAGGTATTTATTTTGTATTTAGGTTTTTTTTTATGTACAAAGTACATATTAATTTCTTTTCTCTTTCTATCTCTCTATAGATATATATATATATATATATATATATATATATATATATATATATATATATATATATATTATATATATATATATATATATATATATATATATATATATATATATATATATATATATATATATATATATATATATATATATATATATATATATATATATATATATATATATATAATATATATATATATATATATATATATATATATATATATATATATATATATATATATATATATATATATATATATATATATATATATATATATATATATATATATATATATATATATATATATATATATATATATATATATATATATATATATATATATATATATATATATATATATATATATATATATATATATATAATAAAAATGCTAATTTAATTTTCAGCTGCTATTAAACCAGCACCTTCTACTAATGGCAAAATCACAAGTTCAATTAACCCAATCCTCGTAGTCGTACTCGGTGCAGTTGGTGGTTTAGTCGTTGTTATTATTGTGATCTTTATAGCCATTCGTTTGAGGCTTCAGAGGATAAGAAGGGCTAGGGAGGATTCACACATGGCTTCCACACCTGATACAGTTAATACATCAACATCACTCGCTCCTATTATATTAAAAGAGCCTCTACATCAATCCTTTCGAGGCTGAAGACGTGAATCCTGACCTCATTTCACACGCAGGTAAATGATACTCATAAATTTGCCTTGATTTTAAACTTTGATTTTGTTTGATAGGGTAAAAAAGTTTGTAATTTTTTTAACTCTCCTTTTTTTCCAATTTCAATTTTATTTCATCGCTGTTGCTCGCAACAGATTTGTCCTACTTAGATCTTCTTCCAAACTATAAATTAGATTTAACATATATAAATAAATTAATGCAATATTATTATTATTATTATTATTATTATTATTATTATTATTATTATTATTATTATTATTATTATTATTATTATTATTATTATTATTATTATTATTATTATTATTATTATTATTATTATTATTATTATTATTATCATTATTATTTTATTATTTTATTTTATTATTATTATTATTATTATTATTATTATTATTATTATTATTATTATAACTCAGAAATCAAGGAAAATATTAGAAATATAAAAATCATTTATACGAAAAAAAAATTCATTATTAAAGATAGTCACATTAACATTAAAGAAAGAAAATGAAAAAAAATAAAAAAAAAATAATAATATAATATATATATATATATATATATATATATATATATATATATATATATATATATATATATATATATATATATATATATATATATTCGTCACAAAACATAATACTATTTAAAGAACAGGAATTTAACCTTAAATGTTTAATATGCACATGACAAAAATGTCATATATATATATATATATATATATATATATATATATATATATATATATATATATATATATATATATATATATATATATATATATATATATATATATATATATATATATATATATATATATATATATTATATATATATATATATATATATATATATATATATATATATATATATATATATATATATATATATATATATATATATATATATATATATATATATATATATATATATATATATATATATATATATATATATATATATATATATATATATATATATATATATATATATATATATATATATATAGTATATATATATATATATATATATATATATATATATATATATATATATATATATATATATATATATATATATATATATATATATATATATATATATATATATATATATATATATATAATTGTTTGATTTTATAAATCTCTTTTAGCAATGAATTACAAATACTGTATTACATTATGATACTTTTACTTAGGCAAAATGCTTATAAAGTGTGTTTTTTTTCTGCTTTGGAGACTACTGTAAAGAATATAAAATTAGGCACAAAAAAAAAAAAACTAATTTACGTTAGTT
>SEYY01018517.1:25000-27500 GCA_009176605.1 Armadillidium nasatum | reverse complement strand
GGGTGTGTGTGTGTGTCTGTGTGTGTGGTAAGAAATTATTAATGGGAAAATAGATGAAAATAAAAATACTTAAGTGTCAAAAAGAAATTAATAATGCCCATGTGACTCCTTAACCCTCTCTCCCCTTCCTGCTAAAAAAAAAAAAAAAATACTAAAAGGGGTGTTCCTCTCTGCTTACACTCGAATTAGAATGACACTCTAGGGCTTTCAATTAGAAAATTAGAGTCCCATTCCAGCATAGTTGCTCATTGATATAAATTTTCTGTAATGGCATCTAAAAATATAGCAAAAGTTGATTATTCATTTCTTGTTTTGGATCTATATATATATATATATATATATATATATATATATATATATAATATATATATATATATATATATATATATATATATATATATATATATATATATATATATATATATATATATATAGTAAGAGAAAATCACGTTCTTTCCAAAGTAATTTTTTTAGGGGAATTGAGATGAAATTACTCCCCACGCTCGTTCCTTATTTTAATCCCTTTAATCCGTTAAATTTGGCACATAATGAATGATTTTAATTCTTGTAATTATTTAAGCCCCGCCCCTTTTCCTACGGCGCATGCCTCCAAATCGCGTAGAACCCTTCCATTTGGCACTCCCCTTCCGGTTCCCACTCTCTTTCTTGAGCTATTTCTAGCCTTTTCTGGCTTTCCTACGACGTACCACCTTGCTATGGCCACGCCCCTTGATACAAGGGGAACGCCACTGTCAGCGACAGCTGGCACTGAGAGTAAGGTACAAAGATGATGAAGTCTCACACGTGGGCGCATGTCCACACCTACTCACCAACGCACATAAACACACTCTCCTTATACTATAACGTCATGGCACTAGGCCATCATGAAACTATGACCTCCACCGTTCCCCATCTTTAATTTTTGTCCAAGTTTTCATCTCCAATATCTTCGTATTTCTGACCACGGGGTTTTTATCTCCGCCATTTTGAATTTCTGTCTGCGTGGTTTCCATCTTTGCCTCTTGAATTTCTATCTATATGGGTTTCGTCGCATCTTGGAATTGACCAATTGTTTTTGATTTTTCTCGTCATTTTTTCATTCATCGTTGCGTCATCTCTGGAGTTAGAATCAAACTTTCAATATTCCTAAATCAGGATACGAACCCTTAAAACTTTCGAGAGATCATGATTCACAAACTCCTCCTCTGATTTTTAGTTAATCACGTTATCACCACAACAAACCGGACATTCCTTAGAAAGCACAATTTCTTCTATTTATGCACAACTTTTTACTTCGCATCTCTCTCCTTTGTAATGTGGAATAATTTATTATTTTGTTGATTATATAATCACTCTTACGCCATCGATTTCATTAGTTCATTGTTGCATAATGATCATATAATCGCTGTTTAAACGTAATATTTGTACATCACAAACGATATCACCAAATACATTCCTTTACCATATTAGTAAGATGTCATCAGCATCATGTGACTATGAATCCGAAAGAATGGAGTTATAAAATTCCCATTCCGTAAGATTCTCAGTACTGAATCATTTGAGATTTTACTCGGCTCGGGACCGGAAATCGGTGGCGGCGAGCGAACAAACACTCGCTCATGATGGATAAGGATTTAGAGACACTTTTTGTTTAGAGATATTTCCCAATTCTAAGATTTAACCACATTTTTGGGGAAATCTGTTAGTACTGCAAATGTGCTCGTCTTAAAACTTAACATATTTTCAAACACGAATGTATATTTCAATATTTTGACTTCATACATTTTCTTTGAACGCTTTGCTTACCTGAATTATAAATTGTGGAACAATTTATTTCCTTACCAAAAAAAATTAATATAATTAGGGGAATAATTAACGGATTATCCGGGTTAGGAGTAATAAAATAGTCCCAGGAAAAAGTGAGTGGGTGAGGGGGAATTTCCCTACAATTTAGCCTAAAAAAAAGGGTTAAGGAAAAATCATGAGTTTTTCTCCCTGCACAGTGCCACAGTACCACATTGCCCATTGACACTTTAATTACAATCAATCAATCAATCAATATATATATATATATATATATTATATTATATATAATATATATATAATATATATATAATATATATATATATTATATATTATATATATAGTCAATACTGCTTTATCGTGCATACCGGTAGATGATTGACTCACTTGCTTGCATGTGATGATTCGGTAACTCAAGCGATTCTTATTTATTTTATTTTTTTTTTATTTTCAAAAGCTAACACCTCATGGGCAATGCCCTATTCGAATAGAGGAACTTTTATACACAATATATACTTAGGATCCCGATGTGGGATCGCACCGGCGCCCTCAAACACTTGAATCAATCCCTCTACCATTTGAGAAACTGCCTAAAAAATTCCCTTCCTCCAACTGAGCAGTGCCCGTGATGTGGGAATTTATATATATTATATATATATTATATATATATATATATATATATATATATATATATATA
>SEYY01018517.1:10000-12500 GCA_009176605.1 Armadillidium nasatum | reverse complement strand
AGGAGAAAAGAATATACAAAATTTATCATTACAAAAACAAATAGAGAGTTTCTTAAATATTTATTTAATCTGTACGTGTTGGCAAGAGATGATGCACTTTTTACATTTATGTGAGGATTGCATCACCAGTTTAATGAGATATATATATATATATATATATATATATATATATATATATATATATATATATATATATATATATATATATATATATATATATATATATATATATATAATATCGTCCTATAGCTCTCACTTGTGTTCTATCTAAAATCTTTGAAATTCTCCTTAACTCTCATTTCTTGGATCATATGGAGTCTCATTCTTTTCTTTCAGATCATCATTCCGCTTTCGACGTTCGAGGTTTACTGATAACATATTTATGGTCTTCTGCTTTTAGGGATTATGGGAGTTTTGTGTGGTAGGGCTTGACATCTCCAAGGCTTTTGACAGGGTGTGGCATGCGTCACTACTCTCCAAGCTCCGTTCCTGTGAGTTTCTTCCTTCTCTTTACTTACTTATGTCTAGTTTTCCCTCGAATCGTTCCACATGGGCACTTGTCGATAGAGCGACCTCCCTCCTTTTCTGTCAATTGTGGTGTTCCTCAGAGTTCTGTTCTATCTCCAACTTTATTCTTACTTTTCATCAACGATCTTCTCAGCTCCACTTCTAACTCTGTTTGTTCTTATTCCAATGACTCAAATCTCTATTCTTCCACTTATATCAAATCTGCTCCCTCCTTTGCTTCTAAAGTTGCTTCAATGTCTTTAACTTTCTGACTCCATTCTTGCCGATTTGGATGGGATTTCTTGGTGGAGTCGCCTCAACCTTGTGAAATTCAACTCTTTAAAAACTCAACTTCTTCACATCTCTCTCTCGAAAACACCTCCCAACTTTCCTATCTCCTTCGATGGCTCTGCCGTCTTACCTGTAAACAACATTAATATTCTTGGTCTGAACAAACGATAAACTTTCTTGGAAACCTCATATCACAATGATAGCTAGGGCAGCTTCAAAGAAACTGGGAATACTGTTCAGATTGCGGGAATTTTTCATTCCTAAGAGTTGCTCCAATTATATAACGGACTTGTTCTCCCTTATATGAAGTACTGTTCTCAAATTTAGGGGGGGGCTCTGGCTCCACCTCTCTTTTGGATAGAGTTGAGTCTAAGGCTAAAAGATTAATAAATTGTCCGCTCCTTTCAAACTCACTCTGCAACGTGACGTTGGTGCACTTTCTCTTTTGTAAAGGTACTACAACGAAAGCTGCTTGAGGGAACTAACCTCTCTCATAATACCACCATTGCTTCTCCCACGCAGCACAAGGGGAGCCATGCTTTCACATGAATTTTGTGTGAATATGGTAAACCCCAGGCTTGTCAGTTGTTTTGTTTCCTTCTTTCCAGCCACTTCTGTTCTGTGGAACTCTCAACGATCACTGTTTTTCCTGCTGTATTTAACTTCCTCTTTTTAAGGCCTCCTTCTGTGCCCACCTGAGACATTTGAGATAGCGGTAGTAATCTGTAATATATATATATATATATATATATATATATATATATATATATATATATATATATATATATATATATATATATATATATATATATATATATATATATATATATATATATATTGACACAGTTATTGATTAAAACGTTATTTAATAACGTAATACCATTTAATGGAATCTATCACAACTGACCAAATAATCCTCTCTATATGATTAGCATCAATGTCCGTAAAATTGGTTAAGCCTTTGACAAAGATTGTTTTGACATATATATATATATATATATATATATATATATATATATATATATATATATATATATATATATATATATATATATATATATATATATATATATATATATATATATATATATATATATATATATATATATATATATATATATATATATATATATATATATATATATATATATATATATATATATATATATATATATATATATATACAGTTAAAACCCCAGGAAAATTAATATACAAATCTAAAAATTGAGCGAGACTTTCGAAGGAACAACCGTCCTTCCTCTTTCAGGCTCAAGTTTAAAAGTATTAAACTTGAGCCTGAAAGAGAAAGGACGGTTGTTCCTTCGAAAGTCTCGCTCATTTTTAGATTTGTGTTTTAATTTTCTGGGGGTTTTAATTGTATAAAACAAAACACGGTTATAGTGTTCATTTTTGTCTATTATATATATATATATATATATATATATATATATATATATATATATATATATATATATATATATATATATATATATATATATATATATATATATATATATATATATATATATATATATATATATATATATATATATATAAACTTTTTGCATGAAAAATATATCTTTTGAATGCCTTGATTCTTCTTTGTCTGTCTATTATCGTACAAAGAATTAAAGGGAATAAAAAAAGCGTAAATTAGAAATTGGAACTTGGAACGACCTTCTCTGCTCCTTGTTTTCACATA
>SEYY01018516.1:127500-133261 GCA_009176605.1 Armadillidium nasatum | reverse complement strand
AAGAACAGTTTTGATGTTTTTTCCATCCTCTCTACTTTTGATATTATTTTTACATTGTATAGACCGACCCTCTCTCTCTCTCTCTCTCTCTCTCTCTCTCTCTCTCTCTCTCTCTCTCTCTCTCTCCATAAAAAAATTTCCCACCATTTTAGTTCAATTGGATATGTTTTAGGTTTCATAGCCCGCAGACGTTAAGATTAGTTTTACGTATGAGCTTTAAAAATTTTTTTCCTGTATGGCAGGATGCAAACTTTTAACTGTTTAATTTGTTTAATTGTTCAGTTGTCTTCGAGTTTCTTCTTTAAACTTTTTTAAAGTAAAAGAATTTTGATCGGCTTTATTTCATCAAAATATTTACTTTGATCTGTCTCCACCAAAACCATTGGATTTTGATTGTTACCGAAGCCCCCCCCTCCTTTTTTTTTTTTTTTTTTTTTAAATTATAAAAAATAAATTTTAAATCCTATATGAATTTAGCTATCAAGATAAACAGCCAACACAACACACACACCACACACACAAATATATAATAATATATATATATATATATATATATATATATATATATATATATATATATATATATATATATATATATATATATATATATATTAATTTTGCATAATAAATTAATATAATTTAAGGTGAAAATTAATTTTGAATTTAAATTAAGTTTGGAAAGAAATTTTGTCTTTAAAGGAATTAGTTAAGCGCATTATTAAAGTTTGGAAAGAGGAAGGAAGGAATGATAGCATTGACTTTATCTCTTTATTAAAAGGAAGAATTTGAGCAACTTCTCTCACCCTTCTTCATAATATGAAAGGAAAGTATTTGTGGTGAAGGAGGAAAATGATGTTGTTGTTGTTGTCATTGTTGTTGTTTCTATTGTTATCAATCGTGTAATTGTTACTTGTGCTGTTGGTATTGTTGATGTTGTTTTTGTTTTTCCATTTTTTCCTATTTTTCTTTTTGTATTACTACTATATTATTATTGTTATTTGATATTTTGTTATTACTATTATAATAATTATTATTATTATTATTATTTAATAATAATAATAATGATTTAATAATTTTTAATTTTTTTTAATAATTTTCTTTTTCCTTAATTTTTTTTATATTCAATTTATTATTAAAATGTTTAAATATTTCATACAATATTTATTTTTAAATTATGTTTAATAATTATATTTAAATTAAGTATGTAATATTTATATTTAATTTTAAAATTATAATATTTATTTATTTAATTTATTTTATTTTATTTTTAAATACAATAGTTTGACAATACTTTTATTTACTACTACTACTACTATACTAACCAATTATGTAAAAAAATTAATTATAAAATTATTAATATATATATATATATATATATATATTATATATATATATATATATATTATATATATATATATATATATATATATATATAAACATCCTTCTTCACATAAAAAAATGTCTTGGAAACCTTCATCACATTGTTCGATCTCAAAGAAGCTGGGAGTTCTATTTAGATTTCGAAATTTTTTTACTTCTTCGTAGTTATTTCAAATATACAAGGATCTCATCCGCCCTTGTATGGAGTACTTCTCTCGTATCTGGGGTGGTTCAGGTTTCAGCCAGCCTTTGGATAGAATTTATTCAAAGGCTAAAAGACCTATAAATTGTCCCGCTCTTTCTAATTCACTTGACCTTTTATCTTTGTGACGTGACGTTGGTGCCTTTTTCTTTTCCTATAGGAACTATATTCAATGCTCGAGGGAAATCCACTCTTACCTCCGCCTTTACTCCCTCGGAGCACAAGGGGTGCATTGTCTTCACATAAATTTTGTGTGGACATAGGCTACTCCGTTATGGTGCCTTCTTCTTTCCAGCCACCTCTGTTTTGTAGAATTCTCTCCCATCTTCTGTGTTTCCTGCTGAATTTAATCTCAATTACTTTAAAGCCCACGTCTGTGCTCACCTACGAAATTTGCGTTACGTTGGACTTGTAAGGTTTTTCTTCTTTTATTGTTTTGACACCCCTCCTTGAGTAGGGCTCTGCCCGTGAGCGGTGATGTGTAATATATATATATATATATATATATATATATATATATATATATATATATATATATATATATATATATTCTGTATATACGAGTGTCCCATATGTCGCGCACCCTATAGGTTTTGGAAAAAATTGATATTAATAGATAACATTTTATTTAATCATAAACACGTTCAAATTGAACAAGCACCCTCTACATTAAAACACTCATCTATTCTCTTAACGAAACTGTCTTTCACACTCCTGAGGGATTCAGGAGTGATCATTTGGCATGTAGTTGTTATTGCATCCCTTAAATCATCAAAAGTACGTGGACTATTTTTGTACACAACAGATTTGAGATGAACCCAAAGGAAATAGTCAAGTCGACTAAAGTCAGGTGATCGGGGTGGCCGCTCCACGGGCCTTCTCCTTCCAATCCATCTGTTAGGAAAGGTCTAGTCCAAGTGGTCACGTACGCATGCTGCAAAATGTGCAGGAACTCCATCCTGCTGAAAAAAAGACGTTCTGTCGTCGACGTATGGGAACATCCTTAAGGTAGTCAGAAAACAAGGTTTGCAGTAATTCTAAATAGGTTCCAGTAGAGACATTATAATTGAAGAAGTATGGGCCAACGATTTCATCCTCCCAGATTCCAGCCAACACCATGACCCTCGGTTGTGCTGGTAGTGTCCCTCCTCATTCCAACGTGGATTGTTACCTAACCAATAGTTCATATTGTGCCGGTTTACTTGGACATTCAAATGAAAATGGCCTTATCACTGAAAGATATTGACGAATTCATATGTGCGCGCATCCATTCACAAAATTCCATCCGCTTACCTGTGTCATCACCATGTAGAGCTTACACAAGATGTACTTTGTAGGGATGAAATTTGTACATCATGAGAATACGATGCACTAATGATTTGCTTATGTTTACCACTTGGCTTATTCTTCTGACTTATTTTCAAGGACTTTTCACAACATTCACCAAAACCATAGTGGATGTTTCTTCATCAGTTGCACTCTTTGGTCGCCCACATTTCGGACGGTCAGCAACTGAGCCAGTTTCTTGAGAGAGTTTGATTAAACGGCAGACAGTGGTATGGCTCAAAGTTGTCTCTCAGCGTGGCTGCGGTTGAATTCATCAGCTACTGAGCGGTGTGTAGCCCCTTTTCTACCAAACATGAAAACAAGTTAAACTCTTTCTTCTACGCTTAGTTTTTCAGCCATAAATGCAATCTGAAAGCAGAAAATAAATTGCGTCAATATATTTTTTTGAAAACCTGTATGGTGCGCCACATCTAGGACACTAATATATATATATATATATATATATATATATATATATATATATATATATATTATATATATATATATATATATATATATATATATATATATATATATATGAGGTTTATGAAAACGAACGAGATTTAAGCATTACTTTTGCCCTTTCCCCCCCCAACACGAAAACCTCCCAACCTGCTCAAATATCCCATAAGAAAAGAAAAATAAATTAATAAAAATAAATCCCTGTAAAATAAATCAATAAATTTGGCCTAAAAAAAGGAGAGAAAAATGTGGAGAAAATTATTTTTCTTTCAATTATATTGAATACTGATATTGTAAATCGTTAAATGAAGAAGAAAATTGCAAGTCCTTTCCTCGATTGATGACTGAAAATAAGGCCAAGTCCAAAGTCAGGAAGGTCAATTTGAAGGTAAAGCCAAGTCCAAAGTTAGGAAGGCCAAGTCGAAAGTCAGTAAGACCAATTTAAAGGTAAGTCCAAGTCCAAAGTCAATAAAGCCAATTGCACTTCAAGTCCAAAGTCTTTGATTTAGATTCCAAAAGGAATCTAAACGCTAAACCTCTCTCCCAACTTATAATAATGCAACATTTTATTATTTACCCTATATATATATATATATATATATATATATATATATATATATTATATATATATATATATATATATATATATATATATATATATAATATATATATATATATATATATATATATATATATATATATATTATATATATATATATATATATATATATATATATATATATATATATATATATATATATATATTTTGTTGAAATTTATTCTTAAATTCGGGTTGGCTGATAAATTAAAGAGTTTAGAGGTTCTCTTAAACAGTTTTAAGCTGTCCAAAAAAACACACTTTGCAAACATTATTCTTAAAAATGCATTTTCTTAAAAGTGTTTTTACTCTTCTGCCATAATATACCTTTTTTTTCTCATTGCATGTTAATATTCATGTTATATATATATATATATATATATATATATATTATATATTATATATATATATCTATATATATATATATATATATATATATATATATATATATATATATATATATATATATATATATATATAATATATATATATATATATATATATATATATATATATATATATATATATATATATATAGACATTTTTAAATATTTTTTTTAATTACTTTATAGTTATAAGTAATATATAGCCTTCCTGAAAAATTTCGGTAATGATCACTCACTCACCGAATAACCCACTACCCAAAACTTATATTATATATATATATATATATATATATATATATATATATATATATATATATATATATATATATATATATATATATATATATATATATATATATATATATATATATATATATATATAACGTCATTTTTGGTATTTTTTCTTTTTTCGGTCACTTTATATCACCATACGCATATAGTGGCCATTCATCCTTAAAATTTATATCAGTATTAGAATTAGCAAAATAATTTGTAATTATTTCTTTGAAACTTTTTTTTTCTACTTTTTATAAAGCATCTTCTCTCTATCATTTCACTTATCCACTTTTTGATCAATGACTTAATCCTTCGTTTCGTTTTTGATTTTAAAAAGAATTTCACCTAATCTAAAAAGAAGATATGAAAAAGTTTGCCTTGAAGAAACTGATCTTTTTTTTGTATTTCTAATTAAGACAGAATATAAGGGTTGTTTTCAATGCCTTAATTAAAGAAATTTTAATTTTTTGATCTGCTTTATTTCTAACTCTAGTTTTATCATTTTAAAATACTTGCCCCCTACCAGATTCTGTCTCCGACTTTTTAATATTACACTGCTCCAGCTCCTGATCTATAGTATACTGTAAAAAAAAAAAAAAAAAAAAAAAAAAAAAAAAAAAAAAAAAAAAAAAAAACGTTTTTATTCACCAGACTCCTCCCAAACCCTTGCAGCCCCGACTCCGACTCCTGGTACCTCCCAAATCCTTGTGGATCCGGCTTCGGATTCGGCACCACTCAAACCGTTCCAGCTCCGGCTGTGGCATTACCCAAATCATTGTGTCTCCACCTCCACCAAAACATTATATTTTCTCTTTTAGTAAACAAACTTCTAAGAGTTTATCTTTTAAACCTCTTTACATTACATCAATTATTCGCTCTGTATAGGAAGGAGTATGATTCCTCACTGTACGGAGAATACATCACATACCTCTGATGATTTCTATAAATTTCACCTCTTCTTTATGCATTCTAATGTTTCCACCTTATCAACCCTTTTATTCTTGTTGACATTCTTCATTCTCTTTCTTACCGTCGAACATTGCTTCACTCTCCTTATTCTCTCACTACTGAAACGAACACTGTTCTTCTCAACTCTCTATTTGTAATCCATCTCACAAGAAGAGGGCTAGA
>SEYY01018516.1:115000-125000 GCA_009176605.1 Armadillidium nasatum | reverse complement strand
TAAGAAAGAGAGAATATAACAAATTATAACACTTTTTTTTCTTTAACTGTTGCTGATATCTTTTCGTTTTGCAATTATTTTGAAGTTTTTTTTTCCGGATTAAAAGTTTTTTTTCCATTGATTTGGGGACTTTTATTCGTTTTTAATGAGCTCTGATGTTTATGAAGCCTATGTTTTAAATCTCTTATTATATTCATGTTTTACTTTATGCCATTTCTGTTGCTCTTTCAATTTCACTTAAATGACTGGCTGAAGGGCGTCTTTTCAAGCTACATTTTCCTTTCATAAATCACGAATGACACTAAAACCACTCAGATCTATTTCCTTCAGCGGCTCCTCTTTGTCCTGCTGTAACATTAAAAGTAATTCTCTGAAATTCGCAGTAAATCCTCCTCTGTTTTCGAGTTTCTTCCTATTCAAAATACTTCCAAGAATCTATGAAAGCTCTCTTCTTTTCGAGTTCTGCTTCTACATTTAGGATGAGCTGTCTTCCCCTTTTTTTCAGGATTGCGTTTTTTAAACACTAAATTACTCTCAATTTACAATTTTCAATGATTTCAAAACTTTACTTTCTTTGTGGACACCTTTTCTTTTTCCATAGATAAATTCTTGATGAATCCACCCTTTGGTATTTCACCACCCGTATTGCTGTCTGCAGCAGAAACGATCCTACCATTCATATGACTTATTGAAAATAAACTACTATTTCTTGAAGCACTTTTTCACTCAAAAATTTTTTTTTCAATAATTTACTTGCTACGCAATTCTTTCTATATTTTCCTCTGAAATAGTGAATAAAGTTTTCTACATTTCAACACAAGTCCTTGATATATATATATATATATATATATATATATATATATATATATATATATATATATATATATATATATATATATATATATATATATATATATATATATATATATATATATATATATATATATATATATATATATATATATATATATATATATATATATATATATATATATATATATATATATATATATATATATATATATATATATATATATATATATATATATATATATATATATATATAATATATATATATATAATAAACTTTGAAACAAAAAAACCAAATTAACTGTTTTTATTGGTTTATTTTAAAAAAAACTGTTTTTTTAATATAAAATATATATATATATATATATATATATATATATATATATATATATATATATATATATATATATATATATATATATATATTATATATAGCTATTCCTTCAAAGTAATCTGAAAGACACGATAAAATAATCATATGAAAAAATTTGTTGGAAAGTCGCAGAAAGAAAAATGGAACAAAAAATAAATAAATAAATATATAAAAATAATTGAAAATAAGATAGAATGAAGTAAAATAAATTCTTCTGAGAAAAATGCATCAAAATCATTTTATTTTTTATAAACATCAATAAAAAATCATTAAAAAATATATATATATATATATATATATATATATATATATATATATATATATATATATATATATATATATATATATATATATATATATATATATATATATATATATATATATATATATATATATATATATATATATATATATATATATATATATATATATATATATATATATATATATATATATATATATATATATATAATCGAAACAGAAGTTGGTTCAAATTCCAGAGGGAAATGCATTTCCACAAAATCTCTTAATGTCTCTATTCTTCTCTCTCTCTCTCTCTCTCTCTCTCTCTCTCTCTCTCTCTCTCTCTCTCTCTCTCTCTCTCTCTCTCTCTCTCTCTCTCTCTCTCTCTCTATCTATCTATCTATCTATCTATCTATCTATCTATCTATCTATCTATCTATCTATCTATCTATCTATCTATCTATCTATATATATATATATATATATATATATATATATATATATATATATATATATATATATATATATATATATATATATATATATATATTATTTAAAGAGCTATATAATGTGTTCTTCGTTGAAATGAGACTGGCAATAGCCACTAAGAATATTTTTATCGTCAAAACAATTGTATATTTATCCAGGAAAGAAACTTAATACAGAGCATCAGAGTCGTAATGATATATATATATATATATATATATATATATATATATATATATATATATATATATATATATATATATATATATATATATATATACGTTTTTTCCCTATTATGTTAAGGAAGTGTCAATAGGTAGCTAATTCACCATTTTAATGATCCGCAGATTTGAACGGGGAAAATATTTAAATAGATATAATTTTGCCGTCTACCATGGTATTTAAATATATATAATTTTAGTATTGTTTTTGCCGTTTACCATGGTACAAACGGTAGAGTGATTAACTCACGTACTTGAAGGCCCCGGTTTGATCCTGCTTGCAGATCTTAGGTATATGCTACCTACAAAAGTTACTCTCCTAGAATAGTGCAAAGCCCGTAAGATGTTAAAACAAGGGACTGACTCAGGATAGGAGATTCATCACGACTTTGTAGCCTTTTATGTTAAATTTCAAACAGTTGTTTCAATCTATTAAAAAAAATCTTTTCTGGGGGTGAAAAATGATAAAATCAAAGTTAAAAATTTTGCAATTTCCCCCGTATAAATTATATATTAAGTTAAATAAACTCCTGGACAAAGTTCAATTCATCACATGCATTTATAGTAAAATGACACCAAAGTGTGGTAGTATTGCGTGTAATAGTCTTTTATTACAGTGTTGAAAGTTACATTCCTACTGAAGGTGTATCTTGCATGCGTCAGGAAAATTTGAGAGGAACAAACTGAATAATGGAAAAAATCAAGAAAATAGAAACTCGTTATGTAATATTTAAATTACATTAAATATTACCAAATGACAAGAAATAACAAAACCTCTAATTATTATTTGTAGGTAATGCCTCCTCTAACTTGAAATTCCTTCAACCGTTCGACATTGATGAAATGATTATAATGGTGGCGTCTTGTCGGATGTTGTCTCACTCCTCCGTCAACGTGTCCGCAAGTTCCCTGAGTGTCGTTTGAGAATGTTCACGAGCTCTGACACTCATCTCCAACATTTCCTAAACATGTTTTATAAGAATTTTAGTCCCCTTTTCCTCGGGTATTGGCAAGACGTGAATTCCCATCTCTTCGAGCCTCTTCAATGACGAACGCTGCCTATTACACGATCTGGTATTCTCACGGACTAATAAGAATGCGTCACCAATAAATGACACGAAAAGCACTACATATTCCTGACCCCAATACTTAACTGCTATTCTCACTCTTACCTGTACCCCATTTGTAAAATCTGGAACATACTCTCTTTATCTATTTTCTCAATTCAACGGCGCGTATTGTTTCATGTCAGCCGTTGATAAATTGGATTTTTTATTTGGGGTCTCCAACTTAGGTGAAATCTTGTTGGGCCTCTATCCTTACCAACAGATATATATATATATATATATATATATATATATATATATATATATATATATATATATATATATATATATATATATATATATATATATATAGCGAAAATGTAATTTGATATAGAGGAGGATATAACCTTTTATGAGAGAGTTCTAACTAAGGCGTCAGTTGTTATTCGTTAAGAGTTCTTTTTGGTTATAAAGGAAACCCCCAAGAGGGATTCCGAGCCAGTCGTTATTTTGTTTTGGTGAGAACCTCTGCATTAAATGGGAAACGAATGCTTTCTTTAGCTATGTAAAATAAATCCAAATTAATATTTAAAATAAGATCAAAGACATTAATAAGAATGCCTCCTTTGATAGAGTCTAGAGTCTCATATTAATAAAATAATATTTCAGTTGTCTCTATTTTTTATTTTATTTACTTATTATATAGCAACTAAAATTATTCAAATTTTCAATTGTTTATTTATTTTGGTTAGTAATAATAAAAAAAATAGTTTAGTTTTATTTATAAGTATAATTGTGTTGTTTCACCATTGCATAACGTTTCCTTTAATGAAATATTTGCATTTTTTGTCTGCTAATTTTTCACTCCTTTTTTTATCATAAAATTCTCATCTTACTGGTATTATTCTATTCTAAGAGGGGAACTTTTTAAGAAATATCTTCCTATAATACGCATAACGGATCGAAAGAGCGCCTTCAGGCACTTTAGTCTATCACTCTACCTTTATTCCACAGTTTCGACATAGCAGTAGATTATGGCCTAATTTAATGTGTTACGAAGAAAATCGTGTATTGTCATTACTGTAGTTATGAATAAGACTCTTTAGAACTTTAACTATCAATGACGATCTATATAACATAGACCACAAATGATATATCAAGAAATTCAAATGAGATTCTTGAAGAAAAATTATTATTATTGTTATTATTATTATTATTATTATTATTATTATTATTATTATTATTATTATTATTATTATTATTATTATTATTATTATTATTATTATTTTTTAGGAATTCAATATCAGCTTTTGATTTTATAAAAGTCTTGCATTTGATTTCAAAATTTCTGAATAATTATTTTTGTACACAGTGTAATTTCTTCAAAATTATCTTGAGAATAATTTTGAAGAAATTAATTAAACTGTGTACAAAAATAATTATTCAGAAATTTTGAAATCAAATGCAAGACTTTTATTATTATTATTATTATTATTATTATTATTATTATTATTATTATTATTATTATTATTATTATTATTATTATTATTATTATTATTATTTGAAGAAATAAATTTCTCAAACTGTAAATTAAATTAAAAAAAAAATAATTATAAAAATAAATTGTCTCATCTTGATCAGAAAACAAGTAAATAACGCATTATTTCATAGATGGATGCATCTCATTTTCGGGCACCTATATATATATATATATATATATATATATATATATATATATATATATATATATATATATATATATATATATATATATATATATATATATATATATATATATATATATATATATATATATATATATATATATATATATATATATATATGATCTAACTGTCGTCGAGAGTGGATGTGCTTGGAAGCAGATGGGAGAAGATAAGTTAGGAGCATCATAAGGAAGTAAAAAGAGAAGAGTAGAGAGGAGAAGAGAAGAAAAAGGAAGGCTACTGGATTTGAGGCTTCGAGA
Organism: Armadillidium nasatum; assembly: GCA_009176605.1. Taxonomy (NCBI): domain Eukaryota; kingdom Metazoa; phylum Arthropoda; class Malacostraca; order Isopoda; family Armadillidiidae; genus Armadillidium; species Armadillidium nasatum. The sequence goes on along the minus strand of SEYY01018516.1, from coordinate 119,837 downwards.
ACATCTTCCTAAGATTGCATAGTTTAAAAAATTATTCTTGAGCAAAGTTAATAAAATATTTTTTTTTGATTTTTCGATATAATATTTTAGTATTTTTTGAAAGTAAATTTAAAGAATTTAATATTATTTTAAAAATATGTAGTGAAGCAACACATCTTTCGATACAACGTACTTTCGGCAGTTAAATGTGAAATTAAATATTAAAATAAAAAATGAGTTTTTACATAGGTAGCTTCTGGTCGATAAAAGATGGTGACTATTTCGACGCAGTCGAGGAGGCAATTGGTTATAGAGGTTGAAAACCCTTTATAACCAGTTTTTTCTCTCTCTTCCCACGTACGGTTGCAGGAATATGAATAATTTCTGCACCCGACGACACCACCCTGCATCATGCGGGATATGGGTGTAGAGTGTATATATATATATATATATATATATATATATATATATATATATATATATATATATATATATATATATATATATATATATATATATATATATATATATATATATATATATATATATATATATTATATTATTATTATTATTATTATTATTATTATTATTATTATTATTATTATTATTATTATTATTTAATTTTTTATAATTAATGTGGTTTTAATCCTGTAATTGCTTCATTATCTTAATGCCCCATCTTTAAAAATTTAAGAATAATTCAAATATATAAAAATTTGTAATGACTTTCTTCATTGTCTTCTATTTCCACTTTTTTTATTTTTATTTTTATTTTTGTTTTATTGTTTTTCGTGCTTTCAAGTTTTTGTTTCTTTCTTTAAGTTTTTTTTTTATTTTTTTTATTTTATTTTTTTTTTTTTTATCTTAATTCTCTTTCCCTACAGTTGGATAATTTATATTTTTGTGTTTCTTGTGTTGAGATGTTCGCTTATCGGGGACACTACTAAATATCAGCGTATATTATATTATTATTATTATTATTATTATTATTATTATTATTATTATTATTATTATTATTATTATTATTATTATTATTATTATTATATTATTATTATTATTATTATTATGTATTTTTATTGTTATTATTGGTGTATCGATTTTGCCCTTTTTATTTTCATTCACAAAAAATTTATGATATAATACAACCTGTATACAAAAATGTGAATACACACAAACACACACACACACACACACACACACACACACATACACATATTTATTTCATTCAATCATCTAAAAGGCATCTTTTGTTGTGCCACTGTTTCAATATGAATTCTGAGCTGCAATTTTCATTCTTTCTACATGCCAGTTTGTGATATCGTTATTATTAGGCGTACACACATAAACTCAAACATGCGCATACACATACACACATACACACACACGCACACGCATACCCTCTCTCTATTAGATTTGTTTTGTTTTCATTAAAAAAAATGTTTGAATTGTGAAAGTTACGTCATGAAAATTGATTTTGATTTTAGAGATATTCTTGAGTCAAGCTTTCGGTGCGAAACACCTTAAAAGTAAGACGAAAAAAATTCTTAAAAAGTTAGACGAAAACTCATAAAATTAAGACGAAAAACTCATAAAAGTAAGACTTCTTTTTTATTTGATTCTTGTTAATGATTCGTCGTTAACTTTATTAAAAGTTTTAATAAGCTTCTTGATTTTTTTTAAGGAAAAGTCTTTTTCTCGAGGAAATTGTCGAAGAATCTTTGATCTTTTTTTGTCTTTTAATTTGTCTGTTTTTTTGTTTGTTTGTTTGTTTGTACACACAAATGCTATGATGTCTCTTTTTCGTATTGTTACGGGGGCAGCGACGTTTTTGACCATTTTTATCTTTGAAATGTCACTCTTAATTATTATTATTATTATTATTATTATTATTATTATTATTATTATTATTATTATTATTATTATTATTATTATTATTATTATTATTAAATTATTATTTTAAATTATTATTTTAATTTTAAATAAAATTTTTTTTTTTTTTTAATTTAATTTTTTTTTTTTTTAAATTAATTTCCAATTTAATTAATTTCTAAAAAATTTCCAAAAAAAAATTAATACTTATTGAATAAACGTTCTTATTTGAGAGAGAGAGAGAGAGAGAGAGAGAGAGAGAAAAGAGATATACAGAGAAATAAAGGGAGTGATATGGGGTAGGGAGAGAGAGAAAGGAAGAAAAGTGAGTTGTATTGGGGGTGAGGAAGAGGTAGAAGAGAGAAAGATTGTGAAATAAGAGAGAGAGAATGTTAAAACTAAGAATGAAACTTTATCTTCAAAACTTTCTATAATGTCAGTCAGAAAACTTCTTTTAAAAAATATCGTTTTATCGTATATCGATAGATCGATACTTTGCAAATACATTGTTTAGAGCGTCTGGAAGTATGTTTTGTGCATCTGGTGACGTCCTTCAATGAGGATCGCATGTCAACGTAAAAAAAATTACAGCTATTACAGTAAATATGTTTGAGATCCATTGCAGCTGTGTGGAGGAAAGGGCCTACAGTCTCTTAACTATATATATATATATATATATATATATATATATATATATATATATATATATATATATATATATATATATATATATATATATATATATATATATATATATATATATATATATATATATATATATATATATATATATATATATATATATATATATTGTGTTAATGTGCTTACTATTTTCTAAGCTTTCATTATTTTTCTTTTTGTAATGGTTTGGTGCAAGTTTTAATTAGTTTGGGAAATTGTATTTGAGAGAAAAAGAGAAAGAGAGAGAGAGAGAGAGAGAGAGAGAGAGAGAGAGAGAGAGAAGAGAGAGAGAGAGAGAGAGATATTCTGGAAAATATTTAAAGAAAAATGGTTAAAGTGAGAGAGAAATGGATAATGGAAGGGAGAAAGGAACATAATAGAAGGAGAGGAAAATAAATGGATGACGAGAGGTGGAGAAAAAGAAAAAAAAAGAGCAAGGAATGGTAAGGAGGAGAAGAGAGAAAGAGGAAGGAAAAGTGAGAGAACTTTTATTTTAATCTCGATTATTACCACCAATGAAAACAAAAAAATTAATTGTATTAAAAAAATTTAAAATAAAATTTATATTAAATTTAAATTAAAATAATCTATTATAAGAAAAATCGAAAAAACCTCGAGGAATTTTTTTTTCAAAATTTTTAAATTAAACATTAATTACTATCTTTAGTACTCTCATTTTAACTAGTATAAAACATTTATTATTATTAATTATTATTATATATTAATTATTATTATTATTATTATTATTATTATTATTATTATTATTATTATTATTATTATTATTATTATTATTATTATTATGCCTACTCCATACCCGGAAGAAAACATTACAGTTTTGCTGGTGGCCCGTTAGAGTGGCCCTTAAAGCAGCCTCATCCTGATAACTCGTACCTCACTCAAGAAACCCCAATGGGAATTTCTCCCCTCAAGCTGACATCTACGCTCCATGTTACAAGTGGGTTTAAGACCTTGCTGGCTCAACTGTTGAAGTGAGGACATACGATAGTTGCTAAACTCCGTTTGGTTAAACACCTCGTAACGTGTTGGTCTTTCCTCGATTCACCTGAGCCACAACGAGAGGTGACACTGACCCAACTCATTATCGACACCCTAATGACTCACATGGGCACATGATGTCGAAGGGAAGTCCCCCACCTCCACCCCCACCCCAACATCATGTTCGTTTTGCCGGATTCCAAATACCTCTTTCGATCTACCATATATTTATAGAATGCCCTGCTCTACTGATACTTACGTAGCAGATACTTTCCTGCACTAAACTCCATTCCCAAATGGTCCAGCTTTACTGCATTCTAACTCAATCTCCACACTTCCGATCAGACTTAAGTTTTGCTTTCTTACTAGACTTAAACTTACTCTATAAGTTAAAAGTTTGTAACCTAAACTTACTCTATAAGCTAAAAGTTTGTAAACCACCTTCTTCGACATTATATTACGTTGTATCTAGGTGAAGAACCAAGTGTTCTAGTCTCGCGCTAGTATTGCCGTTTTTCAGTGATAAGTGCCTGCACCTGTACAGGAATTCAAAAAAAATATTATTATTATTATTATTATTTTTATTTATTATTATTATTATTATTATTATTATTATTATTATTATTATTATTATTATTATTATTATTATTATTATTATTATTATTATCATATTTAAAATTTTTATAAAGAAAATACTGAGATAAATAGTTTCCTCCGATAAAATTATTTTGTAAATATTTGCTCGAATTCTTTCGTCTCCTCAAACAAATGTAACTCTCTATCTCTCTCTCTCTCTCTCTATATATATATATATATATATATATATATATATATATATATATATATATATATATATATATATATATATATATATATATATATATATATATATATATATATATATGAGGATGTTCTGAAATTAATAGCTTTTTTTCACAACTATGAAATAGAGATTCAATCAACGACGTTAGAATAAAGATCGAATGAACGGGAATTGTCTAGAAGCAAGCTTACCATCTATTCTATCCGGCTGTATTTTCATGAAGGATAAGAACTTCCGGATCTAGGCTTGTCAGATATGTCACAGTTGTCACCTTTACACCTTTTAAACCTCAGTTGACATGTACGAGCTCTCGCTGCATCCGGATACTCTTTATAAATGTTGTTCATTGCTTCTGTACCTTGTACTTTTCCTTTGAACTCTTAACAGTAAACAATGGTAAATATGTTTCATATAGTTTTTATCTTCCAAGGGGTTAATTACCGAAATAAATATGAGTTACACACAGTAAGGTACAAGAGATGGTATTCT
>SEYY01018516.1:70000-77500 GCA_009176605.1 Armadillidium nasatum | reverse complement strand
TAGACGAATTTAATCTCAATTACTTCAAAAGCCACGTCTGTGCTCACCTACGAAATTTGCGTTAGGTGGAGACTCGTAGGGTTTTTCTTATTCTTTTTTTGCTCTAACACCCCCTCCTTCAATAGGACTCTTCCCGTGAGCGCTGATATATACATATATATATATATATATATATATATATATATATATATATATATATATATATATATATATATATATATATATATATATATATATATATATATATATATTATCAGTTTTGATCTTGGACATTTTAATAAATTTTTAGATTAAAGCATTAAAATTATTTTCTGTATTTAAATTACATCACTTTGAGATTTTGTCGTATGATAATAAGCTTCATTAATCTTGTTTCTTAAGAGACAGACATACTTTAATAAGAAACATTCTTTAGGAATGTCATTCCATTAGTCACTAGACAAAAGCTAACTTAAGTTTGAAATAAGGAAATAAGAGTCATTTTTCAAGGTTTTAGATTTTATACTTATTTTTTTTTAAAGACATTGTTAAGAAATGGTGTTCTTTTTACCACCAGACAAAGGCTTACTTTAGATATAAATCAGGAAAATTGGCTTTTTATTATTTCGCGCCAGTCTCACGCAAACTTTTTTTCAACCTTTGAATATTTTCCGTGATTTTTCCCATTTGTTAAACGTTAAATACTTTCCAACAAAAAGAGCCAAATTCAAGATCAATTTAAAGGTCGACATGACAAGATACAGAACGTTTGAAAGTATGAATGTTATAGGAATTGGAGAAAATAATAGAAAAAGAGTGTGCCAGACTTTACCAGTGAAATTCATGTAAGAATGAGCATAGCGAAATAGTTTGGGGTCAGACAGCTCGGTTCACTTATATTAGGTTAAATCAGATTAGGTAGGGATAGATTCATATATATATATATATATATATATATATATATATATATATATATATATATATATATATATATATATATATATATATATATATATATATATATATATATATATATATATATATAAATTGATTCTCTTCGAATACGTGATCTACTGAAAATCTGAGATCTACCAATATAGATCATTCATTTACCATTCCATTCCATAATATTTGCTGGGCCGTTATCATTGATTTACCCTTTAAGTCTACGTTAGTGTAAATTAGTCTGTTAGACCTAGCAAACTAGTTCTAACCTGGACTTTAAATGTGAATAGGTCTAACCTGTCAAACGCCTGCTCTCTTAGCGTCTAAATAAAAAAAATGAAAAAAGCTTAGACGTGAAGAATAAAAAACAAAATTAAAAAAAAAAAGAGAAAAAATTGCTGATAAACTTGTCTAAAATCATTCAAAAAATGTGAATAAAAATAAAGAGGATGTTTCTTCATAAGTCGTTGGTAGATCACATATTGGAAGACACCATATAATTTTATTATACTTTTAGTTTTCAGTTTTCATTGATTTTTTTTTTTTGTAATTCATTAACATTAAAATAAAAATACTTGTATGATAATAATTTAAATTTCGAATAAAATTCAAAAAAATTTAATTATGTAATTGAATGCGATTTAGTGGAATTAAACTTAAAGTAAAAGTCCAAATTTCGCATTTTGCTGACACAGATTTAGTGTCATTTGCTAAACTAATTTCACACATTTGTATTACGATAAATAAGTTCATTTGTTTGTAAAGCAATAATATCTTTAATTAAACTGTCTCATTTATATATATATATATATATATATATATATATATATATATATATATATATATATATATATATATATATATATATATATATATATATATATATATATATATATATATATCAGACTTCGGTTTAAACCAGGTACATATTTCAAAAACTACTTAACGTACGCTAAAAAGGATTATATTTTTGGAATCCTTGTCGAATTTCAGTTAGGAAAAGTGTAAAATATTTGCAAATAAATTTAAAAAAAAAAAAAAATTGGTTTTGTACGACAATTGATGACGTAACAAACTTAAATTTGGTGTTAAATCGAACATATGTCTACGGGGGCTCTGCCCCCCGTACCCCCGACCCGTGAGTGATGATGATACTATAGACTACTTTTCCTGAAGACGATTTGGGGTATTTCACATTTTTTTCAATTTAGAAAAAATTGAAAAAATAAACGGACATTGCCAGGCGTATGATTCTCGCGAGAGATAAAAATAAGTAAACTTTACTTATATAAACTTTATTATTATAAGAATTTATTTTTTATTTCCCAATTTTTCCTACCTGAAATTCGACAAGGATTCCAAAAATATAATCCTTTTTTACGTACCTTCAGTAGTTTTTAAGATATGCACCCGGTTTAAAACGAAGTCTGGCATATATATATATATATATATATATATATATATATATATATATATATATATATATATATATATATATATATATATATATATATATATATATATATATATATATATATATATATATATATATATATATATATATATATATATCACGAGTAGAGTCCAAAAGTTCTCAGACAAACGTAATAAAAATTTATTTATCAAAATAGGAAAGTAATTTTTTGACATAAGTTCCATTAGAGTCTAAACACTTTTGCAATTTTTCTGGATTTTTTGCAGTGGAGGGTCTCGCTTCTCGTGGGTCATCTTAGAGTTCTTCTCTGACTTCCTTAAAGCATTTAATCCAATCATAAACAAAGGCTTTACATGGTTAGTCCCAATAAATCTGTTGCAAAGCTTTAATTTTCTCAACAGGCTTCCAATCAAGTTTGGTTAGAAATTCAATATTGGCTCTAGTTTCAAAATTCACCATTTTACTTCCATTGAAAAGACAACATTAATTAAGCACAACTTAGGCTAATGTTCACAAAAGATAAAATGATGAGAGTTTTCGAAATTGTTCGAAAAACATCAAAGATAAATTTGAACTTGTTTTAGTCTGTAATATACTGTACATTTTGAAATTATAACATTTTTTGAGAACTTTTTGACTCTCCCTCGATATATATATATATATATATATATATATATATATATATATATATATATATATATATATATATATATATATATATATATATATATATATATATATATATATATATATATATATATATATATATATATATATATATAATTTGAGATTCCAGTTTGATTTTCCTTCAACTGTATTGTTAGTTTCCGACCTTTTTTTCCACCAAAGTTAAAAAATAATTTAAATTATGAAAGAAATTCAGAGATTTTAGCTTAACTCAAGGAATGCTTGAATGATGAAGCAGCAGATAAAGTATTAAAAATATCAAAATGCGAGTAGTGAAATGAATAATGTAGTGAACCGTTGCGAGAGCGGAGGTGTCACCATCATACGAACAGTTGTTCACCATTTTATAACTTGCGAATCATTTAATTTTGGATTTTTTTTTTTTCCGGTATTGGTAAACCATAGAAACCAAATACTGGGATCTCTCTCTCTCTCTCTCTCTCTCTCTCTCTCTCTCTCTATATATATATATATATATATATATATATATATATATATATATATATATATATATATATATATATATATATATATATATATATATATATATATTGTGTATGTGTGCGTATTTGTTTGTGTGCATAAAAAAATGATAGTAAAGTAATTGTTATTATTTTATATAAATAATTGAAAGAGTGTTCGCTAAGTTGCCTGCGGGTGGCGTGCTGATGACATGTCACAACACGCTTCTATATATATATATATATATATATATATATATATATATATATATATATATATATATATATATATATATATATATATATATATATATATATATATATATATATATATATATATATATATATATATATTCACGTCAAATAAGCTAAACCGGAAAGTTAAAAGGAAATTACGTTTTCTCAAAATAGTCAGTCTCATAATAATAATAATAATAATAATAATAATAATAATAATAATAATAATAATAATAATAATAATAATAATAATAATAATAATAATATAATTTGAGGAATTTTTCAGTAATTCATATTACAAATATAATTACAGTGATTCTCTGTTCTACTGCAAATAGATTAGCTTTTCCCTCCTCCTCCTTCTACTCCCCTCCCCCCTTTTCCATAACAAATATTTTATATATTTTCTATAAATTTTAGGTTGATACTATATATGTTTATGATTAGAAACAATAATTACCAATGTTTTTTAAGGATTTTATATGACCTTTCAATATTTGTTTCATTGTATTTGATGCAGTGGTTAAAAAAAAGTATTGTTTCTTCACTAGAAAATAGTAAAATCAGTTAAATATCATTAACTAACTTTTATTAGAAAATATATAGGAAAAATTTCTGTAACTGGTGTTAATTTTAATTATAAATCGGTGTTAATTTTAATTTTAATTAAATTAATAAATGGTTCTAATTATAATTAAATTAGTTATTAGTTTTAATTATAACTAAATTAGTTTTAATTATAATTAAATTAATAATTTGTTTTAATTATAATTAAATTAATAAACCTTTATAATTGGTAATCAAAAATTTTTATCAATCTTTTATGGTGTCTTTTTAATAGATTTTTCGTCACTTGAATTAAAATGTTGGAGATATTAACGATTTGTATCATACATGCATCAACATGAAAATAAATCTCCGTTTCTCATTTCAGGGAATCGATACCCAATGTAATACTTTTTAATCTTTATGTCATTAATGTCGGAGATTACTAAAATATAATGCGTTTTGCAGATAGACATTCACATTTTCAACTCCTTGCATTTTTATTCTCAAGCATTCTCTCATCTTCACTGTCGGATGTTGCAAAATATCACATCCGAAACATTTACGAATTTGGATTAAGATTCGAATAGAATAGAAACTAATCCTATTTTCTTAGTAAGGTTAGACAAGATTTGGCATGGTTAAACAAGACAGAGATAGTTTAAATTAACTTTCAAAGATGTTGAAATTGTTTATAATGTTTCACATTACGTGAACCAACCTTAACCTTAAAAAATAAATTGGTACAGGTTAAGCAGATTTCTGGCTTTTCGATATATCGATAACTATAAACCTGCTATTTAATTTTATAATATTATAACAGTAGTATAGGGGGCGCTTCCGCTCAAATTGACCTCACGCTCTTTCCTGACACCATTTTGGGGGGTTCAAACCCATTGAAATTATTAGTCTCAAGTTTGGGGAAGGGGCCCCGTGAATTCCCCAAAAATGGTATCAGGAAGTAGCCTGAGTTTGCAAAATCGCTGCGTTCACCTCACTCTCTTTCTCTCATAATAATACATTTTTCTTTGCGGTTCAGTCCTGCTGAAATTTTTAGAATCTTGGGGGGCCGGGGTCCGTGAACCGTCAAAGAAGATATCAGGAAGATCCCTGAGAATGCAGGATTGCACGCAAATGCAGAAAAGACCGTTAGGGACAGGTTGTCAGATTTTTCGAAAAGTAGCTAAATCTGGTACCTGCCCTATACTACTTATAACAATAACTAACATACTCTAACATAACCAGACCTAACCTAACCTAAATAATATAACTAATAACAAAAGAATTTTTATTCCAAACATTGATTATTTATTAATTACTTTTAAGCTATATAATTTTAATATACGAGTATTGAAAGACCAAATATCTACTTAACAAAAACCAATAAAGTTTGCATTTAATTTACTGATCAAATCAAATAATATGGACATTAACAACTGAAATACTTGCAAGAAAAATGAAATTAACCTTACCCAAGCTAAACCAATTTTAGCTTAACCAAACCGATTTAAATTCGATTTTTCTCTTCAATTTCGCTCGATTTTTCTATCCTAAATTTTAATCCGAGTTTTTTTTGTCACATTTCGAAGTAATCATTGACAGGAAATTTTAAAGATTTCAAATCGTGTGTAAATATTTTAGATTAAAAATGAATGTTTGGATTAAGTCTTGACGTTCCATCGACGAATTTCAACTCAAAAATATTTTAAAAATTTCGGAAATTCTGATCTTTCAAACCTCTTCGCCCTTCCCATCTTCAGTTTTATGTTTTAAGTTTCGATATTAATAGAAAAGTAATAGATAAAAATTATTTACAACTAACATAATATTTTCAATTTAAATTTTATTAAATGTTTTTGAATTTACATAAAAATTTTGAAGTACAATTATTTTTTTATATGTTAACCTTTCATTAAACTTATATATATATATATATATATATATATATATATATATATATATATATATATATATATATATATATATATATATATATATATATATATATATATATATATATATATATATATATATATATATATATATATATATATATATATTATATATTTTTATATTTATATTATTTATATTATATATATATATATATATATATATATATATATATATATATATATATATATATATATATATATATATATATATATATATATATATATATATATATATATATATATATATATATATATTAGTAAAAGTTTTATGTTGTACGTGCTAAGCTGGGTTTCATGAATTCTAAATTATGGCTGTGAACATGTTGTTCCAAAGTCGTTTTTTTCGCTTGGCTTTTTTCATTTCCTCCAAAATTATTTTTCTTTTTTATTTCTTATAACATATATTATCATTTTTTTCATATCCAACCTTCATTTTTCATTTTTTTTTTTCATTTTCTTTCTTCCCTTTTTTTCCAATTTCAAAATTGATATGGATTTATTTTATTTTATTTTTTTTTATTATTATTATCATCATTATTATTATTATTGTCTTTTCAAATTTCCATTGCTTTGCAAAGTAATAAATCATATATATATATATATATATATATATATATATATATATATATATATATATATATATATATATATATATATATATATATATATATATATATATATATATATATATATATATATATATATATATATATATATATATATATATATATATATATATATATATATATATATATATATATATATATATATATATATATATATATATATATATATATATATATATATATATATATATATATATATATATATATATATATATATATATATATATATATATATATATATATATATATATATATATATATATATATATATATATATATATACTCGTATATATATATATTCCTGTTTAAAATAATACTTGTTTAAATTGTTTTATATTATCATTTATATTATCATTTTATATTTCTTTCTCTGTTTCTTCGTTTATCTCTGTCTAAAAGAAAATTTCTTAAATGAAAATAAACGTAAATAATAAAAAAAAAAATTCTGTAAAATTTTTATCGTTTTCGAGATGAAAACCTTTTATTTTCGCGTCGAAAAATAGAGCATTTTTCCTTCTCAAATTCTAAAATTTCATATTGCTAGTGTGTGTGTGTGTTTGTGTGTGTATGTTTGTGTTTGTTTGTGAGATTTTCTTTGCATTCTGCTCAGTATTTATGTTCGAAGAGAACTA
>SEYY01018516.1:60000-65000 GCA_009176605.1 Armadillidium nasatum | reverse complement strand
TTATTTACTTTGATTTGAGTTTTGTGTGAATAAATTATCATGCATGATGACTCATATATATATATATATATATATATATATATATATATATATATATATATATATATATATATATATATATATATATATATATATATATATATATATATATATATATATATTTTTTTTTTTTTTTTTTTTTTTTTTTTTTTTTTTTTTTTTTTTTTTTTTTTTTTTTTTACAGATTGCCACCACTCACGGGCAGAGCCCTTTTCAAAGAGGGGGTACACACAAAGGGAGAAAACTCGTTTAAACACACACCTAACTCACAACCCTCAGGTTGGCGCAGACGGAAGCCTTGAAGAGTGGAAGATTAAATACAGGAGGAAAAATAGATGATGGTAGATATTATAACAAGATATATATTTTGCTTCCATTAAGTCCTTTAAGTAGGTTGAATGAGTTGCAGTTATGGTTGAGAACGTTTGGTGATCATCGGAATTGTTATTCAGTGACTTTTTATATTTTCATATGTATTGTAAAAATTAATCAAAATAGGAAAAGGTTTTTTAAAAAAAATTACTAAAAAATGTACGCGTGTTTGTGATTATCACTAATGAAAGCTTTATTAACATAAAATTTTACACACTATTTATGCGTTCTGTACTTCCATTTTTAAGCGCATACCATACCCCAATTATTTTCATTTTAACTTTGTAATGTAGTGTCTTTTTAGGTTTTGTAAGCAAGTAGCGCTTAATTAAATGGTATATAATTATGCTTTTATAATAACGCATTAACAATAATCGACAAAATAAGTGTGTTAAAACTCTTAAAAACATACCTGTTGTATAGTACCTTTTAAAGCGTATACATCCGCCGTGAAAATATTTATCTGATAGGGAAAATGAAGCTTCAGAAATTTCATTTTTGTATATAAATAATAAAAATTAAAAAAAAAAAAAATTATAATAATAATAATAATAAATTTTCATCACTCACTGTCGAAGTTCTAATCGAAGAGGAAATATTTACCAGTCTTCAAATGAACAAAGTCTGTAGGACCTCTTACCCAAGGTTGGGATAGTTTGTTGGATATTTTTGTTGACCAGCTGTATTGAAATTCACACGATCCGAGCTGTAATAAGCCAGGCTTCAGAGCCTAAACTCCATGGATTATTCGAATAAATGGTAAAATTGTATTGTATCCCGGTGCAGTCGGACATTCTGTGAGTCGAAGTAAGCCACTTGAAAAATATACTTTAATGGATTTGTGATAAGTTTTTTTTCATTCATTTTTAAATAAATGTTTCCACACACCTCTCAGACTTTTATCTTTTATCTAGTGGGGAGGGGGAGGGTGATCTTCTCATAGAGTTTTTCTCCAAGACTCGAGCCCGTGACTTTTCCCAGACGAACTCGAATCGTTATCACAAACGATATGTAAGTGTACGTGGTATGTAGGTACCGAAATCGCAGTATCTACACCATTCAGAGAACTGTAATCGATATTTTCCTTTTTTAAATAAAAGCTTGTACCTATTTAAGGAGGAGAGCTAATTAGGATGTGTCTTCCTGGTATCCCAGGAGAGATCGAGACTGGGATTCTTACCAAGGTAGCAGATTTTCCACCAGTTGAGTCACTGCTACAGGAAGTCTCAGTCAGTTGAAGTAACTTGTTTTTGAATATTTTTGATACAGTTGTAAACAAACGTATACTTAAAGTTCGAGGGATTTTTGAGCCTGGAGTAATAAACATATCCAAGCAATGGTCACTACTGGTCTGTGTCTTAAAAATATAAAAGACGATACATCTTATACTCTTAAACGTTGTACTCTGAGATCTTCAAGAACTTACTACAATTATTTATATTTACATTCCGGTATTTTTTATCCTGAGAAAAATACGTATACATAGCTACTCTTATTATAATGCTTACTTCGTAAAAAATTTCTAAATATTAGCATTAGTTGTACTACACCTAATTAATTAGCATGAATAAATATTTCAGTTTGAATAAGTAAGGAAATCATATGTCGTCTTCAAAGTGTTTCTTTAAATAATAAATATACTTGTTGAACACTTTGCATTAACCATAATTTAATAATAATGCTTCATTAGCACCGATTCTAATAATAACACTCCTCCTCCGTGTAAGAAAGATATAAAATTTATTTTATGTCAGACTTTAATTAAACCTTCTTTATTTTATATTTTGTGTAATGTTTAATTAAGTTAGGCTTAAATAATATAAATGATGTAAAGCATTTACAATTTGATGCTCCTGTACGAAAGGCTTTATACCATTCTTTGAAAATTTATGTGTACACCTACATTTTAGGAATTGTACAGTTAGAGTTTTTGGAAATCAGTAATAATAATAATAATAATAATAATAATAATAATAATAATAATAGTTAAAATATCAATTTCAGACTTTATTCAGAGATTGTACATTTACAGGTTTTCAAATTTACAGTAGGTCTAATACTACTAAATACAATTGTGATAATAATATTTATTGTGACTGTCCAGTTCTCTGAAAAGGGTCTGCAAGAGGAAAACACTTGGGTTTGCTTTGAGTCCCAATGTTTAATACATATTTAACATTTTAATTTATGTAATAAAGAAAATATAGATAATAATAAGTTAATACTAGAGTAACAAAACTCTAGTAATATTAATGATATTATTAATTTTTCTAGTAGCAATAACAGTAACTTTAATAATGATATCATTTACTAATAATAATTATAATAATAATAATAATTAAAAATAATATATAGTAATAATAATAATAATAATAATAATAATAATAATAATAATAATAATAATAATAATAATCCATGAAGTTTGACCTTTCATTAAGCAAGGATGACTCAGAAGCCGGTTACTTCTTGACCGAGAGGAAAGTATGTGGCTTATCCGAATAAGATATATATATATATATATATATATATATATATATATATATATATATATATATATATATATATATATATATATATATATATATATATATATATATATATATATATATATATATATATATATATATATATATATATATATATATATATATATATATATATATATATATATATATATATATATATATATATATATATATAGTAAAACAGTAAGTTTTGGGGAAGATCTTAATAGTATTAATAATAATATAATTTGTAAAATTTAATGAGCAAGATTTTTGAAGTGTTTGTCGTTCATATGGTTATGTTGTGTATTGGAGGGAGGAGAGACCCTTCAATCATTTGGCTTCTCTCTTGCGCAGCTGCAGATATAAGATAACGACTATCCAGCTGTCAAAACCTCGATTTATTATTATTAGAAACTATTTGGGTTAGATAGATTCAAAATATTTTATTGAGGAAAGAATGGTTTCATAACAAAATATCGGATAATTTTTACTACAGTTATTACAAAAACTTTTTAAAAAAGGTTATTTTTGAAAGGGGTTACTAGGGGATGATATTGCATAATTTGAAACCTCCCCCCCCCAACCACCACCTTGAAAGGGTCTGCTACCCAATCATTTGAACCCTACCCTGAGAGGAGCCACAATTGCCTCCTTCACGTCTCATTTTAATATTTTTTTTGTAAATAAATTTCACTTACATTTATAGTTAATAATTACATTGGCTAAGCTATTGCATATTTAGGGTATATTAACAATGTAATATAGTTTTAAATATTATATTAACATGGACAAACTCATAAGATATAGTTAATAGTAGTAGTTAATAATAGTAATATTAATATAAAAATGATAATAATAATAAGAGTAAAAATAACAATAATAATAATAATTTTTTACATTTTTAAAAATGTAGAATAGAAATTAAAATAAAATTAAAATTAAATAAGATTTATTCAAAACCTATTATTATTATTATTATTATTATTATTATTATTATTATTATTATTATTATTATTATTATTATTATTATTATTATTATTGTTAATGATAATGATAACTAATTTAATAATAATAATATTAATTTTAATTTTAAAAATTGTAGCACATTGATAATAATAATAATATTGACATTATTAATGGTAATGAAAATACTAATTATATTGATAAATAAGAGTAGCAAAGAGAAATCATTAATAATAAGGGCAAGAATGAGATTGAATATTTCTTTTAAAGAACAGCTTCCAATAATTGTATCGTAGAATGAGTTCACATTATCTTCAATATTTGTCTGCTAATTAAAATGACAACATTAAAATAACTAATTTCTATAACAGAACTCTGCGACTACTACTTCTACTATTACTACTATTACTACTACTACTACTACTATATATATATATATATATATATATATATATATATATATATATATATATATATATATATATATATATATATATATATATATATATATATATATATATATATATATATATATATATATATATATATATATATATATATTATAATGTTAATGAGACAGTCTCCACCTTCATTTCCGGCTGGATCATATTCAATTTTTTTTTTTTTTTTTTTTTTAGATGAGTGTTAGAAAAATGATAAAGATCAATATCTCTAAGTGAATAAAAGAAGCGATTTTAAAGTGTTAAAAAATAGTTAAAATTTCGTTTTTAAGTTTATAAAACCGTAAATACGAACCATCGTTTCCAGCAATAATTATTCTATAATTAATTAAAGATCTTCCTCAATGTCTGTTGAATAATAATCACATTTTATCTTTTAAGATTATTATTATCAGTGACTTTTATTTTTTATTTTAAATGAAGAGCTCAAAATTTGATTTGCCGTTACTTCTTCTATTTATACAGAGTTACGGTACTTCTTGCAAGCATTGTACGTAAACTCTCTATATGAGACTGATAAGACTAAAAGACATAAACAAAACAGTTTCTGAAGGGGGGGAGGGTTGCAAGCTCTCAAGCACAAATTTTAGTAACGACTGAACTGTTAAAAGTAGGAAAAGGATGAGATTTTTTTTTTTTTGTTGAGATAAAAAAAAAT
>SEYY01018516.1:47500-55000 GCA_009176605.1 Armadillidium nasatum | reverse complement strand
TATATATATATATATATATATATATATATATATATATATATATATATATTATATTATTTATATTTTTTTTTTTTAATTTTAAATAAAAAATAATTTAATTAAAAATAATTAAAAAATTTAGAAAAGTATAAACCTATCAGTAAATGAATCAAATCGTTTTTATTTTTTATTTTTTATTTTATTATTATTATTATTATTATTATTATTATTATTATTATTATTTTTTATTTTTATTTTTTTTGTGTGTGTGGGGGGAAGGGGAGGGGGTAGACTTGACTCCATAGAAAGCTAAATTGGATAGAGAAAGTCCCTGAAAACGTTATTAGTATGGATGAGAAAGGAAGTAGAAATGTAATTTCTGAAATTGAATCTTTTTTTTTTTTTATTTCTTTAAAATGTAAAAAAAAATTCTTTGTGTTTTGTAAGAATTCGATAGTAAAGTTATTTGAAAACTTTGTGTTTCTCGAAATTTGTTTTCTTTTTAGTACCTTAATGTGAATAAATTCTTTTTTTTTTAATTTATAGATTT
The DNA here is from genome assembly GCA_009176605.1 of Armadillidium nasatum. Classification (NCBI taxonomy): domain Eukaryota; kingdom Metazoa; phylum Arthropoda; class Malacostraca; order Isopoda; family Armadillidiidae; genus Armadillidium; species Armadillidium nasatum. Next base: position 54,471 of record SEYY01018516.1, on the reverse strand, counting down.
TGTTATATTCCTGTTGTATTTAAATTTGCTTAAAATAATAATTCAGGATATTTGTGCAGAATAAATTGTTTCTTTTAAGCACTCTTTGTTATATATTTTTGATACTTTTTTGATACATAAATTTGTTTAAAATACTTTTGTGAAGAATTTTTGTGTTATTTGCTCCAAACAAAGTTTTAATTAAAAATATGAGTTGCGATGCGGGATCTCCCCTCTCTCTATATATTAAACTAAATAAATAAGTAAATAATAAATATGTAATTAAGTAAATAAAAACTAATTAATTTTTGTTCACAGTTCCTCTTTTGATAGATTCTTTTCTCTCTCTCTCTCTCTCTCTCTCTCTCTCTCTCTCTCTCTCTCTCTCTCTCTCTCTCTCTCTCTCTCTCTCTCTCTCTCTCTCTCTCTTTCTTTTATCCCACTTCAAATTCGCCTCTTTTTTTAATTTTTCTTTTCTTTTTTCTTTTTGTTTATTTTTCGATCTCTTTTTCCCTATTTCCTCTTTCTCTGAATCTTAACTTTCTCTTGTATCTCTCTCTCTCTCATCTCTCTTTTTTATGTTCCTTTAATCTCTTCTCACTTAAACTTTCTTCTCGTTCTCTCTTCTTTTCTTCACTCTCTCTCTCTCTCTTTCTCTCTCTCTCTCTCTCTCATTCTCTCTCACTCTCTCTTCTCTAACTCCTCTTTCACTTGCTACCTCTATTCTCTATTTCCTCTCTTTTCTGTGTTCTCTCTTTTCCCCTCTCTCCTCTGTTTCTCTCTCACTCTCTCTTTCTTTGTACTGTATTTCTTTTTGAGCCTTTTCATGTTTAATGTTTTTAATAGAGGAGCGCTGTTATTTTTTTTCCTCTACTGCAGAGGCATTTATGCAATCGATTCGTGATTTGGGTCAGACGTTTGCGGCCATGATCACAAATAATTATAGAAAGGCTTTTTATTAAGGCGAGAACTCTTATAACTAATAATCTTCAAGCAAAAAAAAATGTATAAAAAATTTTTAGTTTTAAACTGTAGTTAAATTATTTTAATATTATATAAATTTTGTAGCTGAAACCCTTTATTGAATTAGTTTTTACAAGGGTTGTAGTTTTTAAATGATTAAATATCTAATTATTAATATATATAAAATCAAGACTTAAAATTATTTTATTTAATATATATTTTTATTTTATTTTTTATTTATTATTATATTATTATTATATTATTATTTATATATTATATATATATATATATATAATATATAATATATAATATATATATATATATATATATATATATATATATATATATATATATATTATATATTATTTATTTTTTTTTTATTTTTTTTTTTTTTTTTTTTTTTAATTTTTTTTTTTTTTTTTTATTTATTTTATTTTATTTATTTTTTTTATATATATAATATATATTATATATATATATATATATATATATATATATATATATATATATATATATATTATATATATATATATATATATATATATATATATATATATATTATATATATTTATTTTTTTAAAAAAAATTAATATTTTTTCTTTCTAAAAATTTAAAATTACAAATACATATTTTTAAATTTAAATAATAAAAATTATTAATATGAATATAATTTATATATATATATATATATATATATATATATATATATATATATATATATATATATATATAATATATATATATATTTATATATTATAATATAATATATAATATATAATATAAATTATAATATATATATAATATATATATATATATATTAAATAATATATATATTATATATATATTATAATATATATATAATAATATATATATAAATAAATAATTATTATTATTATTATTATTAAAGCTTATTGTAGTTGTTAGGAGAAGTGTAAATGATGATAATTTCACGAAATAGATTGTCATTCAATATAATTTTGTGAAGACAAAAGGTGTTAATCTGCCTATTGTGGAAAGTCACCAACAAAGACGCTCTCTTTAGAGAGGAATCATTTCGCGCTTTTTTTCCGTTGCAGTTAAAAACGTGACTCTGACGTCACGCAGTGCGAAAATGACGTCACAGGTGAAGCAAAAAAAAAATAAAAAAAAAAAAAACTATGTAATGGCGGGCTAAAATAGCTTTATAAAAGCATACTCTTGTTAATAAATCTCCAAATCAGATTGTTCAGACTTTATATATTAAAAGGTTCGTAGGATGACGGTGTGTTGCATACGCATGCATACATATACATTTTTATCATGTAAAAAAGTAGTTTAAAGCTGACACACGTTTTCATGTATACATTTACATGAATTAAAGAATTTTTAAACTTAATTTTTTTGTTGCTTTATTTTTTGGGTTAATGCATTTTTTGTGTTTTCCCCATCCATACTTTCTCAGGAGCAAAATTAAATTAAATTTTTTTATTCTTTTACTACTTTTCCTTCAGCAAAACAAAAACAAGTCTGTTCATTCTTACATATAGGTACGCGCGCGCATGCACACACATACACACACACACACTCACACATATATATATATATATATATATATATATATATATATATATATATATATATATATATATATATATATATATATATATATATATATATATATATATATATATATATATATATATATAATAAACTCCAGAGTTTCTTTCTGCCCGTCGAACTGTTGCTTCACTCTCTATATATATATAATATCGCTATTACAACGGATACTGCTCTTCTAAACACTCTAGTCTCATACCTCCTCCAGTGAGAAAGGCTTGTGCCACACACCTTTCTACGTAGTCTCATCTTTTCTCTGTCCAACTCTCCGACGTCTGACTTAACATACTTTGCTCATTCTCACGTACTCTACAAATAAAGTCTGAAACACATTCCCTTTATCTATTTTTTCGCCCCTAGTTTCGTTGACTTGTACACCTTCAAGCGTCGTGTAGTGGTCATGTCTGCTTTTAGTTTCATTTTATCAGGATTCCGACATTTTCCACAATTCTGTTGAAAATTATTAAGCCTCCGACCTTTGCCCACCAGATATATATATATATATATATATATATATATATATATATATATATATATATATATATATATATATATATATATATTATATATATATATATATATATATATATATATATATATATATAATATATTATATATATATATATATTACTGTACAGTATGCAATTTTCTGGTTGGAAATGATAATAAATTTTATTTTTAAGAGAAAATCAACCATCGAAACCCATTGTTTTAGATACCGAATGTACACATTTTTTGAGAAAATTTTACGTTAGTATTGTTGAGAATATTTTAAGTTAGTATTGTAAAGAAAAGAGAAAGATAATGTAATATTGCATGCATTACGAGAGGTTTACGGGAAATACAGGAACTGTTATAGTTCAATCTGAAATAAGAGACTTGGAGAGAGAGTGAACGGTTAAACTGTGAAGAAAGTTCTCCACAGTTTCCCGAATGGATCAGGTTTCTTAATAAAGAATGAAGAAGAGTGGCCATTGTTTTATTAATATTTTCAGGAGAGTGATGAAATTATTCGTCAAAGAGATGAAGATTGTTTCTTCCGAAAGGTCATTTAGGAGATGGAGATTCACCATTTTCTAAATGTAAATAAAGATTATTTGGAGCCAAAACTTGTCTATGTCTAAATTGATAATAATCATGAAATGTTGTTAGTTTAGATGTTAAAATTATTTTTCTTTTAGTTTGCTACTTACAATTTGTTCTTAGAAATTTTATCTATATATATATATATATATATATATATATATATATATATATATATATATATATATATATATATATATATATATATATATATATATATATATATATATATAATATATATATATATATATTATATATATATATATATTAATATATATATATATATATATTATATATATATATATATATATATATATATATATATATATATATATATATATATATATATATATATATATATATATATATATATATATATATATATATATATATATATATATATATATATATATATATATATATATATATATATATATATATATATATATGCGCCATATGATAAATATCCACTTCACTATAAATAAGTTTTTATATTAATCATATGACATGCACTGATGGGTGTGTTTTATTGTGATGTCGTTCTAGGAGGTGTGAAATAATTTTTTTTAAAAATGGATAATTCTTAGAAACACTTTTAGAGTTTCGTAAACTTTAAAATATTTTATTTAAACATCAATCGTTTTCTCGTTTTAAAGTAAACAAAGGTTAAGGTTATACTATCGTTCTGTACACTTTTGCGGCAGTCTAAATTGTAAAGGGAAGCTTTATTAAAATGAGAAGCAAATTATTGGAGAAGAAAAACCTAGACTTTCTTTCCAAAAGTCCAAAAACCCTTTCCAGAATGTATCTTATAGTGAAGCATATTCCATCTGACAATAAATCAACAACCCTCTACGTCGTACAAAGTAAATGGAGAAAAACTTCTTTCCTACCTCCACTCGGTAGGATTCTTATATGAAATATTTTAAGAAGAAAACATTGAGCTTCACGAAATATGGAATATGTGTGTGTGAGGAAATGCTCGAAAGTGCTTTGCTGGCAACTGTTTTTTCAATTTCCTACTGGATAAAGTATAAAAATATTTTTCTCGAGTATTAGAGATATATATATATATATATATATATATATATATATATATATATATATATATATATATATATATATATATATATATATATATATATATATATATATATATATATATATATATATATATATATTATAGAGAGCTAAAAACACTCGCACTCTGATGCTATTATAATTATAAACCATTAATTAAAACAATAAAAATAAGAAAAGTTAAAAAACAAAAAGTTACCAACAAATTGTTAAAACCGAGAAAGATAGTAATAGATTAAAATTAAAACGCACAATATTTCAAAACCTACTAAACTTTTGGTTTTCTCATCAGGTGCTTTGTAAGAGAAAGGAAAGAAAGCACCTGATGTGAAAACCAAAAGTTTAGTAGGTTTTGAAATATTGTGCGTTTTAATTTTAATTTTAATCAATTACTATCATTCTCGGTTTTAGCGATTTGTTGATAATCTCCTGCTTTTAAACTTTTGCTATTTCTATTGTTTTTAATTAGTGGTAATATATATATATATATATATATATATATATATATATATATATATATATATATATTATATATATATATATATATATATATATATATATATATATATATATATAATATATATATATATATATAATTGTTGGTGAAGATGTTCCATGTGTTCGTGAGAAGCGAAATTTCTCCTGAAGAGGTCAACAGACATAAACCTGCTCCATGAAACCTGAAGGGAAGCTCAAAATAATTCGCGCGTTTCAACCATGATTCATAAAATCGCATAATTTGAAAGGCGAATGGAACTATCAAAACCTTTCTATGACTCATCCTTTATTGTCTGGAGTCAATCCTCTCTCTCTCTCTCTCTCTCTCTCTCTCTCTCTCTCTCTCTCTCTCTCTCTCTCTCTCTCTCTCTCTCTCTCTCTCTCTCTCTCTCTCTCTCTCTCTCTCATCAACGGCTTTAAAGATAACACTTGTATCACACACAATATAAATACAAAAATATACATTAAACGATCAAAAATTAAGGCACATCTTTGAAAATTTCTGGACTGTTGGTTATAAGGCTCATCTTTATATATATATATATATATATATATATATATATATATATATATATATATATATATATATATATATATATATATATATATATATATATATATATATATATATATATATATATTATATTTTCTCTTTCTCTATTCTCGCACGGTCTACATGTGTGTTTGCATGTAGACCTTCCTGTACGTGCATGTATGTCATGTGTAAAAGTATGTTTTGGAATTTGGCTCTAATGTTCCATTATACATTTCTATTTTTTGATATTTCCTTTATATATTAATGTCATTAACTTGTTCTTCATATGTACGTGAGTGACTGATCCCTTATTTACACATGAATGTAAGCCAACGTACAATTTTGCGTACAGTACACACATATCACGTTCATTTTGCATTAAGGGGTAATTATGATATTTAGAGGTTCACAATGTACACGCGGGACGGAAGATACGTGCACATGACAAAGTGTTTTTATTATGATCGTACTTCGTAGAAACGTTCGTGAAAACGTGCGTTTAAAATCATTGACAGGATACACACACTCTCTCTCTCTCTCTCTCTCTCTCTCTCTCTCTCTCTCTCTCTCTCTCTCTCTCTCTCTCTCTCTCTCTCTCACTCACTCACACAAACACACACCCACACAGAGGTTAAAGGGGACTTTTCACAGGAAACTAAAAAGCCAATAAAAAAATCAAATTGCTACCTCTCCTTATTAATTAATATATATAATATGATAATAAAAATATCTTCATATCAATAATATATATAATAATAATTTAATAATTAATTAAAAGGTTTTTTTTTTTAATTTAATTTATATATATATATATATATATATATATATATATATATATATATATATATATATATATATATATATATATATATATATATATATATATATATATATATATATATATATATATATATATATATATATATATGGTATGATAAATTCAATTATTATTTTATTTTGCATTTGTGCTTGTACTTATGTGAAAGAATTGCGTAAGAAAAATGCTCACACTTTATATACTATATATAATTCCTTGGGAATTTAAGCCTCTTCACGGAGTTTGCTTGTAAGGCTTAGAAAGGCAGAGTCGAATTCGGAATTAGAATAGGAACCAAATTTTTAATTTTTTTTTTTTTTTTTTTTTTTTTTTTTTTTATTTTATATATATATTTTTTTTTTTTTGCTCCGCGTTCCAACTTATGTGTAAAGTCTGTCTATTCCAATCCTGCACGAGTTC